>CM060839.1:32142500-32277500 GCA_030762175.1 Metallyticus violacea | reverse complement strand
TGAAAAGAAATTAAACGACAATCTCCTCATACAGCTGTATAAAAAACATGCGGCCCTCAGATTAAGCATCAGTTCATTCTGTACTTAGCAGACATGAAGGCCCTGGTAGGTAGCTTAGATATAGCTCAATCATCGTTCGCTGTCCACTTTTAGTTATTCATTGTACAAGTTGTCGCAATAAGTTAGCCAGAAAACGTATATTACTTATTGCATTGCTTTTAGCATCAAGAAACATTTCCTTTTTGTTGATTACATTTATTTAGACATTTATATCATTATAATTCTTTTTAATTACATTCATACCATTTTGAAACCGTGTTTCATTCAAGAATTATATTTAATTTAAATACAATGTTAATTGTGCTTTACATCACTGATACTCTCACTTCAGAGGATTGGGAGAAATAGAACAGGGTTTCATAAATGTATTAAAGGACATGGCAATCAATGTATATAAATATCTGTTTTTAATAGTGTATGTGTTAAATTAACATAAAAATATATTCGTTAACGTAACCAAGGATCTATCTGTATTTCTGATTTATGTGAAAATTATGCATATAGAAATCCTTTGCCGGTATTAACCTTATTGTGTTTGAAATTAATGAATCTTATATAATTGAACACACTTAGAAATTAACACACTTATTGTTGTATATAATTTTAGAGTTACTTATTAGTGACGTATAATATAACGTAATATTTGATATCAATATACGTATAAATGTTTTATTATAATCAATTCAAACTTGTTTCAGGTGATTTTATTTTTGTTGACTGTTATCGTATTGGCCAAGGAGAAAGAGCAGAAGAAAACTGGCAAGAGAGGACTGCACGATTTGGGATATGGTGACTTTGGACACAAAGAAGGTGAATATGATAGTATTGGACATGGAGAAGGTGGTTACGATGGTTTTGGACATGGAGGAGGTGCTTATGATCTAGGTGGGGAGTCTCATCACGTCAAGGCCATCACCATAACCAAGGAGGTCAAGGTACCTGTACCACATCCCTATCCCGTTCACGTAGAGAAGAAAGTACCGTATCCTGTGAAGGTACCTGTTCCTGTACACGTAGAGAAACCGTACCCTGTACATGTACCCAAACCCTACCCTGTGTACGTGGAAAAGAAAGTACCATATCCTGTAGAGAAGCACGTACCATACCCTGTGAAGGTACCAGTGAAGGTACCTGTACCAGTACCACATCCAGTCCCTGTCCCTAAACCTTATCCTGTAAAGGTACATGTCCCTGAACCTTACCCTGTGAAGGTGCCCTTCGTGGTGGAGAAGAAGGTTCCGGTGTACATCAAGGGACATGATGGGGGACACGACTTTGATGGTCATTCCTTTGGAGGTCACTACTTCCATCAAGGACATTGATGTATCTATCATTTCTAACTAATAAACTATATTTTTATAATTGTGTTTTTAGTTATTAACCATTCATCTTTATAATCAACATTTACATCCACATTTTCCCGGAACCTGTAGAACAATCTAGAAATATTAATTTTTGAATCACTCATTTTATATTCTCTCTTCAAACTTCCTGGTTTCCTTTAGTTACTTCCCCTTTCATACAATCAAGTATCTTTCAATATTTTTATAGTCTTTACTTTCGAGTCATTTATTTTTGGCTAATGTTTCCAGGACGAGGGAATATAAACCAGTTAATCTTCCAACTAACCTTAAACATTGCACAGAATATGTTTAATGAACAACCAGGCTATTCCTTATTAAGTTTTTGTGTTCAAAATTAAATTTGGAGTTAATTAAACGAGATATTGTTAAATATTAATATAGCGCATATTTTGTTTTACAGAAACAAAGATTAATTTTAACTTATGCTCCGGTTTTAAAGTTTGGTTCTAAAAATATGACAACAAAGCTAATTAATATTCTAAATAATGTTACTGTTTCGTTAAATAATAGTTTCCAATATGTCAGAGTAATTGAAGTACCTAAATGGTTAAACCATCTGTAGTAGCAATGAAGGTGTTAAAAAGATGGAAACAGAACTAAAGTATACAATATAAAACAGAAATATTGTTGCTTGAATGAATTAATAATGATAAAAATATAGTGATGTTATTATACAGAGTAAAGAGTTAATATTTAATGACACTTTCAAGTGCAGAACTTACTTTTATATTTGCTAATCTTCGCATTCAATAAGAACCGTAAGTTTAGCCACATATGTAAGATAAAAAGTGTACTGGAGTCTGGCATCGCTTACAAATATCGGCCAAAAGACAACAAGTCTATAGGGGAACTTGATGCTTGAAGGCATCGCAGGTTAATGGACGCTCACAAATCCTGTGTTTGCACCTCTTTATATGATGAACTTTAAAATCATTTTGTGATTTTAATGGGTCTAAGCTTTTCCAAACGGCGATTTATTATTTTCCTTTAACAGCAGGCAATCCTTTGTTACACACGTGTTGAAACATTCACTATTCAACAATATTTATTTTTATATGTGTTATTTATTGTAGCTCTAACTGCACTAGTCTTCTCGCGACGTCTGTAGATTGTGGACTGAGTCTGTAGGGATGAATGAAATGAATGAATGATGGAAAATGAGTTTGAAGTCCTTGGCGCCTTAAAGCTACTTGGCATTCAATTTCTCGGAGTAAGGAAAAACTTTATCTTGACAGTTTCACCTGACTGGGATTAGAAACAAGGGCCTCCGATTTATTGGTCATAACCTGTATCGCTGGAACACTGAGGCGGTCATATGTAATATTGTATGTAGTAGCTTTGTCCTGATATTATTGCACTGTTTGCTCATGAATAACTCATACATTGGTCACCTTGAAGCTTTGTCTGCTTTATGATCAAACTACGAGATTTGTTCTATAAATAACAACATCAATAATAATAATAATAATAATAATAATAATAATAATAATAATACTTTTATAGTCATAATTTCGTGGTAAAATATTTTGTTAGCTCAATGCATTATGTACAATTGATACTAGTTTAATTGTTGTCATTTCCGGTTCCCGCCCTTCAAAGGTGTTCAAGTTGAGATACGCTCAGTTCCACACACAAGAAAATGGCGGTGACGAACTCTATGCTGCTTTGTAATTCTGTTCACATTACGTTAGCTGAGGTCTGTGCAATTTAATATAATGTAGAGATTGTTCTTCCGTATAACAAGCACGAAGATGGTTTCAATTGTTTAAATAGAGGACGGATTTGATTTCAAAGGAAGATGAACCTAACCATCCAGTTTGCGTTCTAACGGAAGATAACATTAACACGGCTGTGTCATTGTGAGAGAGGATCGTCAAATAATATTAATAACCTTTTTAGAAATTTTGAAAATTTCACTGGTTGATTTCTACACTTTATAATTGTAAAGTTTCACACAAGATGTGTTTGTGCACTGCGGATTTCAAAACTGTTGAACAAAACCGACATTCACATGCAAGTTAGCATTCCTTTGAATATTATGTTACAGGAGGATACGAGTTTCTTTCAAACTACTGATTAACCTGATCGCATTCCAAATGTGTTATAAAATCTCCTTCAAAAAAGAAAAACCAATAAGTGGTTGCTTCAGGTGGGAAAGTTGTAATGGGGATTTTTACCAGCATGCCGTTCCTACATACACAACTGTAATAGGTCAATACTAAAGAGATATTCTAAAATATCTGGAAGAATCTACTTGCAAAAGGCAAAATTTCGTGCAACAGGCCGGATGATGCACACAATAATGCACGGCATCATGTGACCTTTATCTTTCTCCCAAATTGAAGAAAGCCTTCGCGGTACGTTTTTACCATTCATCAAAATATTTCTGAAGGTTGTAGAGGCAATTCTGAAGGACCTTTAATGACATTCCCCCCAAAATACTTTAAACTAAGTCATCAAAATTATGAAAAAGTAGCAAAGGTACGAGTGTATGTCCATAAGTTTCCGCCCCTACCATTTTCTAGGTATGATAAAAGCAAAAACGATAATTCACTTTTCAATATAGTAACCCTTTATTGAAATATACCTCTCACGTCTTTGAATTAACATTTGAATCACTCCCCCCCCCAATAGTCAGAAGTCAATTCATCACTTCTTCGTCACACTTAAATTTCCTCCCTCCAAAGTGCTTCTTGAGTTTTGAGGAGAAGAAATAGTCACTGGGAGCTAGATCTGAGTTATAGGGTGGATGGTTGATCTCTTTAAAGTCACATTTCTTTACAGCTTCCTTTGCAACAAGAGCTGTGTGCAAAGGCGCGTTGTTGTGAAGAAGCCGCATACCACCATTCAGCTTTCCTCCCTTTTTCTCTTGATGGAAGCACGTAGTCTGTGCAGTAGGCCAGCATAGTACTCCCCATTTACTGTGGTGTTCCTCTTCTTGAAGTCAATAAAGATTATTCCTTCACAGTGCCAAAAGATTATGACCATGATCTTCTTGGTTGACTGAGTGACCTTGACCTTTAGAGACGGTACTTCGCCTCTAAAATATTCTCTTTTGGACAAGGGATCATAGTGGAGAACCATAGTTTATCTCCAGTAACAATGGTTTGCAGAACTTTTCTCTCGTTACCACGGCAGAACTCCAAAAATGCCTGACAACAGATGACTGTTTGCTGTTTTTGGTCTAGGGAAAGAAGTCAAGGCACCATCTTGTACTAATCTTATTCTTGTTTAAATATTCATGAATAATTCGAAGGACTGTTGCTTTGGAAAGGCCCAACCTTTGCTGTTATTTACATAACTTTTAGCCGTCGGTCTTCCATAATTTCTCCTTCCACAATACAGTGTTTTCAGGTTTAAGCACCTCTAAGGGCCGACCTACACGCCCCTCGTCTTCGTCTTCGTAGAAAAAATTTTGCCCATTCTTTTACGGTAGAATATGTGAGGGATACTTCCCCCTATATACCGTCCAATCGCTAATTAATTTCATTCTTTTGTGAAGAACTTAATAACAGCTCGATACTCTATTTAGAACATATCACACTCTTTCTTCTACACATAGCCTTCTTTATGCAACTATATGTGAACAACTGAACACAGCGGATCGGAAGTTACAGCTGGAATTACTTACTTAATAGATAAGGTATGACAACAGATAAGGGTTTTTTTGAGGGCGATAATCCTTATTTGCGAGGCCGGAAACTTATGGACCTACTGTCGTAAGTTGTCAGAAAAAATTGAGAACATTCTTTATATTACAGCTGTTATATATTTAATTGTTGCTATTGGAGGCTTGTTCTTTGTCTGGAGTTAAAAGTGGATTATGGTAATAAAGATAGCGAGGTCAATAATTTGTTCTTGCATTTTTTTTCTTATATTGCTGCCATTTATGTGTTGTAGTTACTATTTATTCTGTATTTCTTACTAAATGTAAAACTCATGTGCGACCTTCTTAAAATAAGTAGTATTGCACCAAGTTGAAAATAAGCAACATTACATTTTTTTAACTAAAAACAATACTTTAAAATAGGATTCAGCAGAGAAACCAACCGGTTCATTACTCGAAAATATGGAGCAGGAAGAGAATCCAATCAATGCAAATAACTATGACATGCAGTCTACAATTGAAGATAAGTCAAGAAGAAAGCATTTTGAAATTCTGTTTTTTCGGATTATTTACAACAAATTTGTACACCTATTTATTTAGATTTGGTCTTTAAATTGTTTGCAGTTATTTTATTTGCATTTGATTTTACATGCATTTATTTACTGGTGCAAATGCAACAGGACAAGTTCTTGTAGGAGGTCCGCTGCAATCCAAATTCGGGTATGTGGATGGTCCTCGTGTTACCAAGTTCCTCGTATTTGATTGCAACGAACCACAATCGTTTATCTACAGAAATAAACACTTGTCAAAACGGATGACGCCTTTTGGGAGATCGTTTTCTGTACAGATTTTCAGTGTCGAGGGCATTGTTACTTACTTCCTTACCTACTGGTGTCTCAAACAGGCCAGAAACGATTCAAGCATGTTCTTCTATATAACATGGGAACGGAGAAGGAAGTAGGAATTCATTTCATGTTTCGTCACAAACCGTCAACTGTTAGATAAAAAACAATGGACCTAATGGCCAGCTCTTTCTCTCTTGGTTTAAGTCATATCTTCTTATGCTTTCATCGCAGAACACAAACTCTCTAGTTTAGTATTTCCTATTTAGAGCTTTCATGCTTTTATTGATACATTCTGCAATTAAATGCATTTATACCCTTTTAATACTGTGTAAGCACGGCTAAGTGGACCTTAAACTACAGACACTATGTTAATGAAGGTTTAACTTTTGTTACTCTTTTCGAACGCCCCTCCAGTCTTACTTGTAAGCTATGTTTTTTTTTTTTTTTTTTTTTGAAGGACCGATTATTCACTTGCGCCCCCACTCGTCCGTTAGCAGGCCATGCTTTGAGTACTTGACGGTTCGACTTAAATGCGACCAAGACTGCAGCTGCAATTATGAATGCGTATAAATTTATTTTGATTTAGGAATGAATTGGATCTCAGTGTTTGGACACACTCGAGCGAGGAGAACGGAAAGAATAAATATGATGAGGATTCCAGTGAAGATCTATTGGGGAGGAACCGTATATTTTACTATTCCTGTGACTGGTGAGTAAGAAAGATGCGGAAGTATTCTCGTTCTTTGTTTAATCTTCTGGCAGATCCTATTTCTCCTGGCCGATACCTGCTCCAGGTATTTCAGTATGAGGAAGTCTTCTCAACATTAAGAGTTGTCCTTTGTGAATAATGGTGTTTTAGTCGCGAATTATTGCGGATAGGGAAAAGGGGGAATGTGAAGAGATTCAGCACTGGAAGTGAAAATACGATGACATCTCTGCAACAGTTATTATGTATTAATAATTCACTAGATGAATCTGGAGACTGAATACACTTGCTCACACATACACATATGGTTATGTATATATTATTCGTTATAGGGTAGTGTCAGATAATTTGTTAATGTTAAGATGATATCGAGCTTAGAGCAGTCCAGGAGAAGATGGATAATATAACTCAGTAACTATGCACTTCTTGATCTATCTATAAGTTCAGGAAAAGAACGAAGAGGGTACTGCAGTTAATAATTAACAATACAGTTATGTAGTATAATGTTTTATTAGTTTTTAAAAATGACTACATCAATATCCATGTCCAAAGCCATAACCTCCAAAACTGTGACCTCTAAAGACATGACCACCAAAGTCGTATCCTCCATCATGTCCCTTGATGTACACAGGAACCTTCTTCTCCACCACCACGGGCACCTTGACAGGGTAAGGTTCAGGGACATGTACCTTTACAGGATAAGGTTTAGGGACAGGGACTGGATGTGGTAATGGTACAGGTACCTTCACTGGTACCTTCACAGGGTATGGTACGTGCTTCTCTACAGGATATGGTACTTTCTTTTCCACGTACACAGGGTAGGGTTTTGGTACATGTACAGGGTACGGTTTCTCTACGTGTACAGGAACAGGTACCTTCACAGGATACGGTACTTTCTTCTCTACGTGAACGGGATAGGGATGTGGTACAGGTACTTTGACCTCCTTGGTAATGGTGATGGCCTTGACGTGATGAGACTCTCCACTCAGACCAAAATCACCTTTTAGTTGACCAAAATTATCGTAACCCCGTACTCCATGTCCGATACTATCGTATTCACCTCCTTTGTGTCCAAAGTCACCATATCCCAAATCGTGCAGTCCTCTCTTGTCAGTTTTCTTCTGCTCTTTCTCTTTGGCCAATGCGATAACAGCCAACAAAAAGAAAATCACCTGAAATAAGTTTGAAAGGATTATAATAAAACATATATACGTTTATTAGTATCAAATATTACATTATATAATATATCACCGATAAGCAAATCTACAATTATATACAACAAATAAGTGTGTTAATTTCTAAGTGTGTTCAATTATATATGACTGATTACTTTCAAACACAATAAGTGTTATACTGGCAAAGGATTACTATATCCTATGTTTGCATATAAATCAGAATTACAGATAGATCCTTGAGTACATTACCAACATACACATATTAAAATGAGATATCTTTTTTAATTGTGTTTAAAGCCCGTTTTTACGATGAAATGAAATTATATATTGGGAAAAGATTTTTTTAAGGAAGGAAACGTTCCAGGCCTAATTTTAAGGTACCTCCCGGCATTTGCCATTTATGAGGAGTGAGGAAAGTCTGGATAAAAACTCAGTCAGCGGAGACAGTTCTGGCGGGTTTCGAATTTCAGACCTCGCACTCATGAGTCCGCGCCTTAATGAACCCGGCCACCCGTGGCGTTTTAAAAAGAAATGTTTATGTATATTTATTACCAATGCCTTTAATACCTTTAGAAAATTTACACCCTTGCTCCCAAACCTCTGAAGTGAGAGTATCAGTAATGTAAAGTACAAAAAATATTGTTTTTAAATTAAATATAACTCTCGAATGAAACACGGTTTCAAAATTTTATGAATGTTATTAAAATGAACTATAATGACTTAAATGTCTAATTAAATGTACTGAACGAAAAGGAAATGTTTCTAGATACTAAAAAATAATAAAGTATGAAAACTATGTTTTCTGTTAAACTTATTGCGGCAACTTGTACAATGTATAACTGAACAGAGAATAATGAATGAACTACATCTAAATTACCCACCAGGGTCTTCATGCCTGCTAAGTACAGAATGAACTAATGCTTAATCTGAGGACAGCCTGTTTTTTATACAGTTGTATGAGGAGATTGTCGTTTAATTTCTTTTTCACTGCAGTTGCATAACGGAAGGAGAAATGCAGTTGTTCCACCTCGTGCCGCACCACGTGGTTCAGATTGTATATAAAGACGCACACTATGCTTGAAGTCACAGTTTGTTATCTGTTGTTTCAACATGAAGATATCAGTAAGTTTATCTTTTATTTATGAAATTAAAAACGTTTTAATTATCATTCAGTGCATTATTGCATGAAGTTCGTACAATCAATGTGATATATCATTGTGTGTTGCAATTTGTTTAGGTTTTCGTTTTCCTGCTGATTGTCGGCGTCTTGGCTGAGCAGAAAGAGAAGAAAACCGACAAGAGAGGTCTGCATGATTTGGGATATGGTGACTTTGAACACGGAGGAGGTGGTTACAAAGGTTTTGGACATGGAGGAGGTGGTTACGATGGTTTGGAATATAGAGCAGTTGGTTCCGGCCTAAGCGGAGAGTCTCATCACGTCAAGGCCATCACCATAACCAAGGAGGTCAAAGTACCTGTACCACATCCCTATCCCGTCCACGTAGAGAAGAAAGTACCGTATCCTGTGAAGGTACCTGTTCCTGTACACGTGGAGAAACCATACCCTGTACATGTACCCAAACCCTACCCTGTGTACGTGGAGAAGAAAGTACCATATCCTGTAGAGAAGCACGTAGCATACCCTGTGAAGGTACCAGTGAAGGTACCTGTACCAGTACCACATCCAGTGCCTGTCCCTAAACCTTATCCTGTAAAGGTACATGTCCCTGAACCTTACCCTGTGAAGGTACCCGTCGTGGTGGAGAAGAAGGTTCCAGTGTACATCAAAGAACACGATGGAGGACACGACTTTGGTGGTCATTTCTCTCAAGGTCACAGTTTTGCAGGTTACAATTTTGAACATGCACATTAATATATTTATGTATACTTTAGTACAAAATAAAACTTGAATTCAATACTATATATATATATATATATATATATATATATATATATATATATATTTTTTTTTTGTATTTATGAAGGAATGTAATATTTCCCCTAGATGTATAGATGACACATCCTACACCATAGTCATTACGTCAGGTTTTAGTCTTCCTACAATCAACCAATGAGGAGGACTCATGAATTGACTACTTGTATTGTATGGCACGGTTAGTACAGGTCGAGTGAAAGCGGCATGTGGATCGTTATAGGAAATGGGACATAAACCGCAGCAGTGTATTCCTCAGTTACAAATATTGCAATGGATGGGTTATGAAAAATCTACGTTTTGTTGGTATGTTGAATTCTATTTTAAAGACATTATAGTAAGAAAGCAATTTGCAATAATTTTTTTTAAATATTGCTTTTTTTAAAATAATTAATTAGTATGAATTTCTAAACCATCAGAATAGTTGGAAGCTAAGTAATGCCTTACTAGGTCTTAAAGAGCTTGGTTAATGATCCTAATAATAAATTGCCATGCTTTATAGAGATGCATTTTTATAAGCAGTGTAAAAATGAAATAGTTTCGTGGCTGGCGTTCCTCAAAGTTATTTTCGCATATTTTAGTAAACATGTGAAGTTTATATAAACCAGTCAAGGGTTTTTAAAGTTAACTACGTAAACGAAAATTTATGCATCTGTAGGAAATGTTAACTCCTATTTTTGAAATATTATTTATAGCTATTTTTTCATGCTTAGTATCGATGCAAGATATGACATCATTGATAATATTCGTAAATTATATCATATCCTCTAAAATATATTTAAATACAAACCTGGAAGACTGTGCTTCCCTCAATTAATTTGGTATTTCTCCGAGTTTAAATTTTAAAGAATACGTGTGATATTTTATTATTTTTGTGAAAATAAAAGTTAATTACCTTTAGAGTGGAGTATAAAGGTTTATTACCTTTTATACATACATTTCAAACATTTCTGTGAGCTCTAGCATTAATATTAGCACACTAAAATTCATTTTTATGTTTTAAATTACTATTAGTCTACATTGGTATGTTTTCTTTAACCATATTCGATCACCATCACAATTTAAACTAAATTTTCACTAAATTATTTCGTTTCTATATGCATAATATATAATTTTGTGCTCTTTTATATGTTTTTTTCGAAGTTTGTAAAGCCTGTTTTTATTGCTTAGGCATAACAGGCCATGTACTAATATTGTTATTAGTGTGTAAAGGGAAGTTTTACCAAAGTAGTACATAAAATGTAATTAATCAATTCACACCCTACACTTCATTTTACGTGCATGCATAGAACTTGCAATATTCGATGTATAGGGGTATTGTAAAGTAAGTTCCCAGTTTGACATATTCTGCTCATATTATCAGTTTGGTTTCATACAGATATCATTATGAATTATAAAGACAGCTTAACCTAACCTAATGAATTATAAGGACAGAGTTATTTTCCATATATATTTTAACTTTCGTTGTTACGATTCCCGGTGTCACGCTTGTATAAACAATTGTGATTTAGAATACGGACAGTAACTTTTAGAATGGTTTCCCCCTTATTATTTTGTGTTCACTTCATTCAATGCTATTATGACTGCAATTACATTATTTCAATGCATTGAGGATTTCGAACTTTGAGTGGATTGAGAGATTTGTAAAATCATTTCGTAGGCTGATACAGTTACGGATAAAAAGCTATCGGATAGAGAGATATTAAGAGAGAATCTCTTTTGAACTCTCAGAACATTAGCATTTGTGCTTTACAAATATTATCAGAAATCCAGAAACACTTTGAATGGTTATAGAAATTTTTGTAGACAATTTTAAATATACGTGTTAACACCGTAATTGCAGAATATGGGCGGAAAATAATCCTAAACAAATAGTTCAGCAATGATGACGCAATGTCAAGGTTACTGCCTGCTATAGTTTTACGTTACATTTTATAATAGAACCTCATTTCTTTGAGGAAATGGAGGCTAGGTGAACAAAAACAGTAATGGTAAACGGGTTGTGATATTCGAATGTTGCAGGGCTTTGTGATATCAGCATTAAAGAATAATGAATGATGTTTTGAAACAAGATGGGATCCATCTCACATGCACAATACCGAAAAAACACAATTGATAATCTTGTATTTCATGTGTGTTTTGTGGGCAGTTGACCTCCAAGGTCACCTCTTGGATTGACTACTACTGGTTATAGGGTTACCTCAAAGTGGGGCATTTCTTAGTCAACCTGCTCCTCTTGTGAAAAACAATCGATATTGAATGTCTTTGAAAACGTTCCAAGGAATGCCCTTAGTGCCGTTTATACCATAGTAGATCCACTTTTTCTTACTAAACATGTAATATTTATTTTTTTACGAACAAAATTAGTGTTTTTATTTTTACATACCACATTAATTTTCTTATTTGAAACTGAAAATTTACATCATTAACTTTTTATATTATTTATAATAAAATTGAAACTTAAAAAGCAGCGTCTTATTCTAAAGTTGATAAATAAACATTGAAATTTGTAGGCCCTACTATTCTAGCTAACTTAAGGTAAGGTAAATACTTGAGTCCCTGCCTAAAGTATTATTTTTATGACTGGAATAAAGTACCTTAAAGATATCTCAACTAACACGCTATTATAATTTCAATAATTAACGCAATTAGGTTCTAATATATTACGATACTTTGTGCAGACTATTAAGTTATTTATTTTCCTTTTAATTTTAGTCTGGCGTATAAAAATTCACACTCGTATGGAAATGATCTGGTTTACGAAACTGATACAAAAGTAACTATTATGCTAGAGGTAGCTACAAGATGTAATAAAACTCAAATTTATTACTGAAACATTAATAAAGATATTTTCAAGTTAAACAGAAACTGTTGACGTTGGAAGGTTAGCAGCGCAGTTCATGCTCTGACTGTATTGAAGCTTTTGTAGAGAAGTTCGACAGGAGAGTCAGTTAAGGTCTACCGATCTGTTCCAAGCTACATAGTATCAATCGTGAAATGGGACAGGTGCCTGCGGTAACAGGAAATCTGCTTTTCAATTTGGGGTGCAAAGTTTCTGATGTGAGCGCTGAAGACATTAGTAATATCTTTCAGAAAGTTCCAGCAAATATGTGAAACAGGCAAGTAGAGAAAGTACATACGAGAGTAGGTCCATAAGTTTCCGACCTCACTGATAAGGATTATCCCCTTCATAAAAGCCTTATCTGACGTCATACCTTATCTGCTAAATAAATAATTGCAGTTGTAACTTATGCTCCGCTGTGTTCAGTTGTTCAGATATAATTGCATAAACACGGCTATGTGTATAAGATTGTGACATGTTCAAAATGGATTTTCGAGCTGTTAAGTTCTTCTTCTTGGTTCTAATGAAATTAACAACAATTGGACAGATTATATTGGGAAGCACCCCCCTCATATTCTACCGTAAAAGAATGGGCCAAACTTTTTCGAAGACGTGGACGAAGAGCGGGCAGATCGGCCCTTGGAGGTACTCGCTCCTGAAACATCGCTCTTGTGGAAGGGAAATTATGGAATAACGTCCGCTAAAAGTTACAGAAATAGCAGTAAGGTTGAGCCTTTCCAAAACAACAATCCATCGAATAATTCATGAACATATAAACATGAATAAGGTTAGTGCAAGATGGGTGGGTGCCTAGACTTCTTTCCTCAGTCCAAAAGCAGCACCGAGTCATTTGTTATCAGGCATTTCTGCAGCTATGCCGTGGAAACGAGAGAAAAGTTCTGCAAAAATTATTTCAGGAGAAGAAACTAAGGTCCTCTACTATGATCCCTTGTCCAAAAGAGAACCAATGAAGTGACGTAAATCTGGCGAACCACAGCTTCTAAAGGCCAAGGTCACTCAGTCAACATAGATGAGCATGGGCATAATCTTTTGGCACTGTAAAGGAATACTCTTCATTGACTTCAAGGAATGGAACACCACAGTTAATGGGGAGTACTATGCTGACCTGCACAGACAAACGCTTCCATAAAAAAGAAAAGGCAAGGAAAACTGAGTGTTGGTGTGCGCCTTTTCACGACAGCCCGCCTGTGCACACAGCTCTTGTTGCAAAGAAAGCTGTGAAGAACTGTGTCTTCAAGGAGATGGATCATCCACCCTACAGCCCAAATAGCTCCCAGTGATTGTTTTCTCTTCTCAGAACTGAAGAAGGACTTTCGAGTAGGGAAATTTAAGTGTGACGAAGAAGTGATGGATGCGTTTATACCATTTTGCAGACAAGACTTCTGACTATTTTTGGGGGGGGGGAATTGAAATGTTAATTCCAAGATGTGAGAATTGTATTGCAATAAAGGGTAACTATATTGAGAAGTGAAATATAGTTTGTCTTTATCATACCTAGAAAATGATTAGGTCGGAAATTTTAGACCTACCCTCGTATATCTTTTATACATTGTTTTAGATATCAAATGCATTAGAGTTAGTCTTTAATTGTGCTTTTATTGGTACTTACTACGCTGTTTTCTTACATCGTAATTTTGTCATACTACGGTAGCCTGGTTGCCATAAAAACAAAAGTACAACAGTGAAGCATGTAAAATTACAAAATATTAAAACGTTCTGAAACTTTATTTAAAAATTATATTTGATAATATACTTTGTGCAGTTATTTAATTTTACCGGAGCAGCATTAGCCATCCGTTTAACATTTAAGTTATTATTTCTTCAGAAGTTGGTAGTATGACACCTATTCGGAAGTTGTGAAAATGTTACCAGAATAAAAAGTGAATTAACTGTTTACGCCGAAGCAGAGAAAATGTGGTATCGTACACAGTAGGGCGACTAGAGCATTTCACAGAATCTAATTCTTACTGCGCATGTCACGAAATTGAATGTTACTTCCTGTATTCTACTACAGATTACTCTGCTTAAACAAAGTGATGGCGTAATTGTATGCAAACCATAGCATTTATTATTACTTTTTTAATAAATTAAACAGGCATCAGGCATGTGTATGTCATCGAAAACCTAATAATCATTATTGCCGACAGTAAGCATTCCAAAAATATTTACTATTCACCCAAAATTGAGATTATTCCTAGCAATGACTAGACAAAGGCGGTTAGTGGCTATAGGGAGGCGAGGGCAGCTGGGAAGGGAGCGAGTAAAGGGAAGTAGGGCTCAGGGGTAAGGGTTCTATTCATGTTTATTTACAAGTATAAAAATTACTCACAGAAAACTTTTGATGTAAGTAAATCGGTAAGTGTATATATATATATTCAATAGTATTTAAGGCCCGTTTTTACTGCTGAGGTATCACAGGCGATGGACGCTGATGATACATGAAATGAAATATATTGGGAAAGGATATTTTTGTTAAAGGAAGGAAACGTTCCAGGCCTAAGTTTAAGGTTCCTCTCCGGCATTTGCCATTTATGAGGACTGAGGAAAACCGGAATAAAATATTCAGTCAGGGAACACGGTCCTGGCGGAAATACCCCAGAACTCCCGCTCACGCGTCCGCGCCTTAACGACCTCGGTCACCCTCGGCGGTCTGTATACTTTGATTATTACAAAGGTGATAATTCCAAGTATATCCGCAAGGCCCATGCGACAGTTATACTCAGTTGTGTATACTTAAAAACTGCTACACTAAAAGTCCATTACTACTACTATTGACGCTATTGACGCTCAAGTTTAAGTCGCCAAGTTGGTGGCAGTTGGCGATTATGTTGGCACTACCCGCTCTTGTGAATTAAAGCCTGCGTTAATTTTGTATTTGCACACTTGCAGATGTTGCGACAATAATACAAATTTTGATGGTGAATCGAATTTCTTTAATAATTCTGATCAATTTCCCTTAGAAGTTCAAAGTTAATATTTTTTCCCCACAGGAAAATCTCAAAAACGCTGAAGTGTTTCACAAATAATAATACTGGCACTAAAATAAATGGCATGAACCTGTCCTCTCCTCTCCTGCTGCTGCTGCTCTTCCTCCTCCTCCTCCTCCTCCTCCCCCTTCTTCTTCTTCTTCTTCTTCTTCTTCTTATTGTTATTATTTTGGGTTATGTTATGTAGTTTTTAGGCAGTAAAATACTGCCAAAACTAATACAGAAAAATGAACAAATCGAGGTGGTATTTGTGCAGTGAGCTTATATAATTGCTTCTTTTATATAGGTCTTTACCACAACACCATTCACAACTCTCTGCAATATTCTCCTCTTGTTCCCCCATTTGATTATCAAGTAATCACTATCATATGGTTAAGCTGCTGTAAAGCCCCGAAAACACAACGTTTTTCAGAGATATGCTATTTACGATAATTATAAATCTAAGCTAAGTTCGCCAGCACTTTAACCTATTTTTATATTTGATACGTTATAATTCAGAAAACTTGTTATACTTTTTCAGTTTAACATAAAACACGGATTTAGAAGAAAAAGTCCGTCACGCAGGAGCTGCATAAACTAAGCGAATTCCTCAGCAAGTCGATTTTGGGAGCTTGGGTATTACAGAACGCTAAAACAGGAAAATTGAAGCTGCTAGAGCGCTATTTAAATTTTGTTTTTCATGTATACCCACACTCCTAATGACCCGATTTACCTGATTTGCAGAAACTATTTTTATTATTTTATTTAAATGGTATGAACAGAATTTTTTTGCGATAAAACGAATATTGCTGCCTATAGAGCGATTTTTAAATTGTGAGTTTCAGGTAAACCCCAATTTCTAATAGTTTAATTTCACTGATTTTCACAAAATGTTTCTATTATTTTATTTGAATGGCATATACCGAGTTTTGTTGAGAAAAAACAAAAATTGCGCCCACTAGAGCGGTTTTAAAATTCACGCTTTAGGTTAACCTCCAATGATCCAGTTTTGATGATAACTGACTAGATGAATTATTTATTAATTGATCATTATATGCCGAGTTTCGTGGAGGAAAAAAAACTGCAGTCGCTAGAGCGATTTTTAAAATTTAATTTAGGTTAACCTCCACTTCTAATGGTTCAATTTTACTGAGTAATGAATTTTATGAATCGTTTGTTAATTAATCATTATATGCCGAGCTTCGTTGAGAAAAAATTGCCTCTAGAGTCTAAATAAACACACGCATATATATATATATATATATATATATATATGCATGCATGCATACATACATACATACATACATACATACATACATACATACATACATACATACATACATACATACATACATACATACATACATACATAAGTACAAGGTGAGACATTTATAGTGTCGCGGCCACTTTCTTCCGAAATGTGGGGGTAAACTAAGAAAAGGCTTTAAACAAAATTAGAAGTACTCCTAGAGTGTCATCAGATAGAAACCTTAACTAGGCATTCCCAACGTCATTTCAAGGCCAAATTGATTTTTTCAAATGGAATGGTATATTTTCTTTTCCAAAAATGAACATTCAGATGTAAAGTTCTACATCTATCAGCTAGGGGTGATAGGTGATGTAATATTGGACAAATAAGATAGCAAATTTTCACTCACTTTCACTTCTCTCTCTTTTGTTTTGTTGTTGTTATGAAGGAAACTCATTTGTTTACATGCAGATGTTCATTTGTTTACATCGGTACACAAACAAATGCTCATCATTGCCAATTCAAACCTCAAAGGACATTATTATTAGTCAGTTCCACTTCGTTTTTCAATCATGGATGTTTGATACACGATCAACGAGAGGGTCGATATGATTTACATTTATGGCAAAGTTCATAAGAACGCTAGAGCAGCTTGCAACTTATATGGAGATCGATATCCTGAAAGGAGGCAGCCATTTTTTGGAATATTCAACTTGCGAACTTACCTTCAACTTGCGAAACGGGAGGTGTCGCACCAAGAAAACACCATTGAATGAGAAGTGCTACTGAGGAAAATTCGAAACTCGCTGTGTTAGCTGTCGGTCCTGGTGGTGTAGTGGTAACCATACTTGCCTCCTAAACCCAAGATCGCGGGTTCAAACTCGGCCAGGATCGATGGATTTTTTCGGGCGTAAAAATCCTAAGTAAGTCTTCCTTCGGAAGGGAAGTAAAGCCGTGGGTTTCGTGTCATAGATTTACGGCATGTAAAAGAACCTCAAGCCTGAAAGAAGAGGCCTCTGAGCAAAATTTGTCAGTTGTTACTCGCTCTGAATAGAATGGGACACTGATGGCCCATATTAAAGAGCGTCCATAAATAAACCAAATCAACTGTATTAGCTGCAGTTTCCGCTAATTCTCACCGAAATTCTATCGGCTGGAACATGATTCGGGAATCTCTCGAAGGAGAGAGATTAAGCGTGACTAATATCATCCATATCACGTTAACCTACAGCAAGCTCTTCATGGCAAGGTTTTCAGAAGCGTGTTGAATTTTGCTAACGACTCTACTACAAATTCAAAACGGTTAACTTTTCCAACATACGTAAATTGATGCCAGTAAAGTGACAGTGAGTGAAAAACATTTGTTGTCTTATTTTTTCAATATCACATCACCTATAACCCCTAGCTGATAGATGTACTAGAACATTTATATTGAAAATTGAATGCTCCTTCCATTCCCGGAAAAGAAAAGAAGCTATTCCATTTGAACAAAAAATCAATTTGACCTTGAAATGATATTGATAATGGCATTTCAAGGACCAGTTAAGGCCATTATCATATGTTCCTCTAAGAGCACTTCAACTTTTAACTGAAGCATTTTATGCGTTTTCCCTTCGTTTCCACTTGCCTCCTATACCCAAGATCGCGGGTTCGAACCCGGCCAGGACCGATGGTTTTTTTCGGGCGTAAAAATCCTAAGTATAGCTTCCTTCGGAAGGGAAGTAAAGCCGTGGGTCCCGTGTCGTACATTTACGGCACGAAAAGAACCTCAAGCCTGAAAGAGAGGCTTCTGAGCAAAATTTGTCGGCCGTTTCACGCCCTGAGTTGAATGGGACGCTGATGACCTGAGATATTAAACAGCGTCCATAAATAAACCAAACAAAAAAAAATTCCTTCGTTTTCGAGAAAAATGCCCGCGGCACTATAAATACTTCACTCTATATATGTATATACATACAATTTTATCTCATTTTTGATTCCTAGTAATTAGGAACATGGGTACTTTGAAGTTTTTCAACAATGTTTTCATGGGTACAACCGCAAAAATTAATAATAGTAATGCTTTAAACTGTTTAATACTTCAAAACCACCAATATAAACCCCATTCGAAAAACGAATAATTATGTTATTTCAGTAAAAATACTGAAATCTATGTACTTTTAACAAAGTATATTTGTCATTTAAATTAACATTTTAATTAATAAATCTACGACTTATACATTTGAAGCTGTTTGCTAAACTATATTAGCCTCGTGTTCAGAAGTACAATGAACAAGGATCCGGATTTATCAGCAACATCAACAAACCTTTCCTACAGTATATGTTCTAGAGTGCTGTAACAAGACATGCAATTGTTTCTTATTACAGTATTTTATATTTACGAAACTTTTATCTCTAGTCAAAGAATTTATTCAATATTCAAAATTGAAAGTATGCTAATTTAAATGACAATGATCAAACAGTACAATGGAATATCGTTCACATGTATAAAGTGCATAACAGAATGTCTAAAACTTGTAAAAAACGCAACATTTCCTTTTCTTTTATTCTGCGCTTAACGCACTTACATCGCAATGCATTTAATTTATTATTTGATAAGCTTGCATGTGCACCATACTCAGTCATCTGTCTCGCACATCATTTCCTTCCCTTCTTGAATTTTAATGTGTTTAGCTCAGTAGGTTATTTACAGTTGCATAATAGAGGAAGAGCCGCCGTGTCTGGAACGTATAACAAACGAAAGCTGCAACGCTGGTGGGTGTTGTATAAAAGACCGCGATGCGTCTGAAGTTTCACAGTTTGAGCTCCACTCTACAAAGATGAGGATCTTGGTGAGTGATACATTCATACTTTTCGTCTTTATAGTTCATCTTGGAGCGATAACATAGCAATGAGCAGGGATTTAGTATGTGTTATCTTTTCAGCAAAATTAATAAAAACGTAATGTTCAAGCATTTTAGGTTTTCTGAGGTACGATAAAATCAGTTATAGTTTACAGATCCCTATGGCATTTAAATTCAGCAATGTGTAATGCTTTACATATTTGTTTCAGTTGTGCCTTTTCTTGTACTCTCTTGCTGTTTTGGCTGAGGAGAAGGAGAAGAAAACGAACAAGAGAGGACTCCACGATTTGGGTTACGGGAGTTTTGGACACGGAGGAAGTGGTTACGAAGGGTTTGGACATGGAGGAAGTGGTTACGGAGGTTTTGCACATGGAGGAGGTGGTTACGAAGGGTTTGGACATGGAGGAAGTGGTTACGAAGGGTTTGGACATGGAGGAGGTAGTTTTAATCTAGGTGGAGGAGAGTCTCATCACGTCAAGGCCATTACCATAACCAAGGAGGTAAAGGTACCTGTACCACATCCTTATCCCGTTCACGTAGAGAAGAAAGTACCTTATCCTGTGAAGGTACCTGTTCCTGTACACGTGGAGAAACCATACCCTGTACATGTACCCAAACCCTACCCTGTGTACGTGGAGAAGAAAGTACCATATCCTGTAGAGAAGCACGTACCATACCCTGTGAAGGTACCAGTGAAGGTACCTGTACCAGTACCACATCCAGTGCCTGTCCCTAAACCTTATCCTGTAAAGGTACATGTCCCTGAACCTTACCCAGTGAAGGTGCCTGTTGTGGTGGAGAAGAAGGTTCCAGTGTACATCAAGGGACATGATGGAGGACACGACTTTGGTGGTCATTCCTTTGGAGGTCACAGCTTTGGAGGTTACGACTTTGGACATGGTCATTGATGTATTTATGTGAATTTTTAATGTAAATAATATACTTTTATTTTATTGAATAAATATTAATACAGACAATAATCTAACGAGTGCTTCTTTCATATATTGCATTCTTCCACTGAACGTTAAAGGGAATATTCATGTATATTACATGATAAGTGTTTTAAGGACATTAAACTATATTCTCAATTAGCCAACTAGGCAAGTAAAGCCGGAACAGTTGAAGTCTAGTGAGGTTTTTTCCAAGATATGTACAGTAAAATCTGACTTGTCCGACAACTATGGGACAAAGTCAGTGCTGGATAACTGGAAAATTGTTTTAAAGATTATGTAAGGAAATAATACACGATTATGCCTTCCATGTAGAAATTCAGCATTTTTCATGCGGAATTTTAAAAATGAAAGTCTATTTTCGGTACATAACAATTTACAGTCAGTGAGATGGATAGCTGGCTAATATAAACACAGAAAATTTCCTCCTCTCAATCGTTATGGAAACTAATCTGGCGTTCCACCATTCCTTAGGCCGATAAGCTTAGTGAGGATTGGTCAAGGATGGACTGGCCACTTTTTCCACAATGCTTCTATTCACTTCCTTACTATCAGTCAGTCTTAAAAGGTCTCCGCGACCTATTGTGCTATCGTGTTCATTTGCCAGATGCCCACATTGTGACCTGTTTATCTGTGAAAGAAATCGAGCCAATCCGTCTGAACTTCCAACACTTACCTCTAAGCTTAAAACAACCGTAGCAGAAAACAACAAGGGACTGATAAGCAAAGCGACCGATCAAGGATTGTTTACTTTATCCAGTTATTCATTTTGCTGACTGTACATTCAATTGTTAGTTTATAATTTTTAAAAACATGCTAAATTCCGTTATTTGATGACAATGTTAACTGGTGGCCATAAAATGTCGAGATCAAGATCACAACTGATAGCAATTATGAAGACGAATTTGTAATTCGTGACGATTAACTGTATTTTACTAACGCACTTTTCCATGTTATCTGAAAGCTACAAATTCTGATTAGGTAGGTACAAGAATATTTCCATCATGATGCACCGGGTTTATTCACTTTTGCTATTACCAATGCTATTTCATTTTTCCGCCTAATAGTTGGAAATTGCAAGGAGCTTCTTGGTAGTTTAGCTAGTAACCCAGTTATTTAAGTTGTAAAAGTAGTAGATTTATGTTGTGCTAGTTCATATAGCAAGGGTTTTCCGTTAGCTTAATTTGTTAGTGCTTTCTTAGCTGATTAGGGTATTAAGTGTTGCTTATGGGTGTACTTCCCCATGCAATTTATTGTATATTTCATTATTTGCTCTTTAAGGTATGAACACAAGTTGTTGTTACATAGTAAAATATTATTACTGTGCTCGAAATTTAATGTTACCTGGTAGTTAAATGGCTCAAATTTCGTTATATATGCTCGTGGGGACACTTCTTTAAGTTGAATGTTCATAATTTACTGCTATTATTGCCCTTTAAGTTTAATTTATGCCACACCAATTTTAAATATGCTCCATTTTATACTTACTGCTTTGGATATCACAGCAGGTCTTCCCGTAGTAACAACTACAAATATGCGAGGGTAGGTCCATAAATTTCCGGCCTAACTATTTTCTAGGTATGATAAAGACATTCCATTCACTTTCCAATATAGTTGCCCTTTATTGTAATACGCTTCTCTCTTGGAATTAACATTTAACCCCCCCCCCAAAGAGTCAGAAGTCTTGTCTGCAAAATGGGCATAAACAGCATCCATCACTTCTTCGTCACACTTAAATTTCCTTCTTCGAAGGTCCTTCTTGAGTTTTGAGAAGAGGAAATAGTCATTGGGAGCTAGATTTGGGCTGTAGGGTGTATGGTCGATCTCCTCGAGTTCATTGACAATATGCTGAAATAATTTTACACAATGTTCTGTAATATTGTCATTGTATTATTACTGCATACATGGGCCACAATATGTAATATTGTGCTATATTTACATATAAGTTCGTCTAATAATGATAGTGAAGATATACAATGTAATGATTTATAATGACGCAATTATAATATTAGGTTAAAATATTTTGAAAATATCAGCCAGCCTTGATGAAAATGTGTTTAACAATTTTTCTTCAGATTATGTAAAAGTTTAACGTTAAAACAAATAAAGTTACAATATTTTATTTTAGCCTAAAATAAACTAAAATTCATTTTGACCAAAAATAGTTATTTTCATCTGTGGCAAGCCAAACGAGGCCAGGGTTGAACATGTCGTTTGTTACGCCGATGGAAAAGCTTCCTTTGCATTTCTAATCACATAACTTTGATAAATAACAGCATGTACACGATATTTGTTTAATTTCATACAGAGTATTAACCTGCATTACAGGATAGTTCGAAGCGATGTTAGTCTTCAGTCACACATTTATTTCTGATATCTTTTAATGAAATTAGATTTCATCGCAACAGCTCCTCCTCTGTAGTCCTTCCAATTTCCACATTTATACTTTCTTTAAGCTCTGCACTAAGGGAGTTATGTATTTTTTCTCTATTTATATTTATAACACTTAAATGTAATATACTAAAATATACATACTACAGTAAAACTAGCTTCCATTGCACACTGTAATTAGCAATAGCCTATAAGATCACAAAAACTATAGCTGTTAATCGTAAACTGTTTTTAAACACAAGGCAAAAATAACACTTCTCATATTTGAGCAAATGACGACAGTTTATAGTTGACGGACAACTGTTGTGATATGAGCTCAGCGGCGGATGCAAGCTAAAAATAACGTTCGGTATTTTTCCAAGTTTACTAATTTTCTCTCCTGTTAACAAATGTAACATGGAAACTGCATGCAAATAATTAAATGAATAAACAATCACAAATTTCTTGAAAGTTTAACATAAAGAAAGCAAGATAAACAAATATCATAGGCAAGATTGTCCAAATTTCATTGTTTTGAATCCATTATTTTTTTATTGAAATATTTAGGTTTAAGCGTTTAGACAACTGTTATGAAATTTCGTAAATTAAAGTTTATTTTAACTAAATTATAGTGATTAACTGTAATATAAACGCTAAAAATTATGAATTTAGTTTTCAAAATTTTGCATAACATTGATTCTACGAAGGATGTCATAAGTCATTGCAACTTTTTTTCCCTCGAGAACAAGGCACCACACGAGATATACGTTTGAAAGTACTTTTGAATGAAGCCACTAGATGGTGTATATGAGCAGATCAACGTGTCTCATCACGCCCCTGAAGTTCAGTTGGTCAGGAATGGAGGTCATGAAGAGTGAACAAAGTGATCGTGTATTCCTGCTGCGGAGAAATGCTATTTTCACACACCCACCTTCTTCACACCCTTGTCCACGGACACAGGACGCCCACTGCGGCGAGACCAGAAGTTTTCATTCTGCCTCTTTTGAAGGCCTCTATGCTTCTTGTCACTGTTCGATAGGGTTAGGGCACGTGCACCCAGTTTGTTTGGCATTCTCGTGCATTCCTGTCGCAGAGAAACGTTGTTCAATCTTCGTGACCTGCATTCCTGACCGCTGTCATTCACAAACTGAACTTCAAATAGTTTGCCATGACTTATGATTTATCCTTCATATATTAATGAGTACTTACTTAGTCTGGCATTCAGACTTCTCCCCTTGCTGTATGTGACGGATAGCGCCCAATTTATAGATTTCCCGCTCTGTTTTACTGCAAGAGAAGTTGTTTACTGCACAGGGGCTTCCCTTACTATAAGATTACAAGCGATCAGAAATTGCGGAGAAATATGTAAATTAATATATTGTCGATAACACAAAGAAATGTGTTAACATACCAACAATTAAAAACTAGTTTACGTTACTTAAGGGAAAATTAGATTCAACAGGTTTATAATAAATATTTTCCTCTTATTTTTAATTTCATGTTTACTCTGTTCTATTTCTAACGACTTTATCAGAATTTTCCCTTCGCTTAGTGACACTAATCTCAAGAATGCATATATATTCTCTTTTTACACTTCTTCTTAACAGAACTTTGTAGCAAAATAATTTTGTTGTATAGTGCCGTGTATTTTATTCTTGTATTCACCAAACAATTACAAGATCTGGGTAAACACCTATATTATTGTGGTCGTGCAGGTCCTTACTGCAGTCTATGGGAAAGAAGGCAATAAGTATAAGAACAAACTCCATCAATTCATGTACAGCACTCAACAAATCTACATAGGCAGCAAGATTTTGGGAAGCATGAGGTGTTTTTACAAAGCATATCGCATTTGTTCATTGTAACTTGACATTGGAATAAATAAATACTCAATAAATACTGCCAAAGTATATCATTCCATATTCTATATCTCAATTATCCGAATATATATTAAAATGTTGACCTTGTGTTTCTACTGAATTGCCAGTTTATATAAAGATATTTACAAAAATTGGAGCAAAGGGCTTATAAATTTAAATTTTGATTTTCTAGCTATAACTAGTCATTTCTTCCTTATTCTATGCTGAACGTTCATTCTTGTCATGCATTGTAAGTTTAATTTATATATATATATATATATATATATATATATATATATATATATATATATACTTTTATTCTTTTTTTCAAAATCAAATATCAAGTTTCATCCCCACACAAGATATATTATTTTTATCCTTCGTTTTTCATGCTCATTGAATATTTTAATATTATATACCATGTCATCAAGACCTTCAACTTTAGATTGATATTGTTACATTTGCGAATATTTTTCTTCCAGTTTTCTACAACTCTTTCCATCTGTATCATAAATAAGGTTGAAAACAAGATGAGATACTAGCCCCAACTAATGAAGAACTACCAGAGAAAGCTATTCCTATAGATGGCGCTAATGAGGGAGCAAATGAGTAAACATAATAACGACTTTTCAAATTTGAAAAGGCATCATATACATTTATGTTTCGAGTAGTTCTTCTTTATCGGCGTTACAGCCCAGTATAATCCTGAACCTCTACGGTGGTGACCGTTGCGTCCTCTACCTCCGTCTTACGACTTCATTGATAGAGAGCAGAATTGCAAGGGGGTATGTGATTACCATGCCTGACCCCGCCAGTTGCGTCTCTCGGCTCTCGAGATCGAAGTACGCAACCCCTTCTTCAGGGTGTTTCCCAATAATCCTCACGAAGCTGGATGGACCCCCGTTGCAGACTTAGCAAAATTCCGGAAATCGAACCCGGGCCTCCCGGCCAGCAATCATACCCTTATACAAATATTTACGTTAATTCCATTATTTATTAATATTTGTAATATATAACGTCTTTTAATTCTCAGAAAGTTGCAACAAAGTTTTATTTTCGAGAAAATGTATAAAGGACATCAAAAACTTTTCTAAACTGATAATAGACCTTTAGGAGTTGTAAACTTTAGACAACTTTTTGAAAAAAATATTGAATTAAGGAACACCTGGGATGCATTTCTGCTAAGTAATTTAAGTGTCAAAGAAACATTTTATTTCTCTTTTAAAAATATACATAAAAACATCAATGACCATATCCAAAGCTATGTCTTCCAAAACTGTGACCTCCAAAGGAATGACCACCAAAGTCGTATCCTCCATCATGTCCCTTGATGTACACTGGAACCTTCTTCTCCACCACGACGGGCACCTTCACAGGGTAAGGTTTAGGGACATGTACCTTTACAGGATAAGGTTTAGGGACAGGGACTGGATGTGGTACTGGTACAGGTACCTTCACTGGTACCTTCACAGGGTATGGTACGTGCTTCTCTACAGGATATGGTACTTTCTTCTCCACGTACACAGGGTAGGGTTTGGGTACATGTACAGGGTACGGTTTCTCCACGTGTACAGGAACAGGTACCTTCACAGGATACGGTACTTTCTTCTCTACGTGGACGGGATAGGGATGTGGTACAGGTACTTTGACCTCCTTGGTTATGGTGATGGCCTTGACGTGATGAGACTCTCCACCTAGACCATAACCACCTCCATGTCCAAAACCTCCGTAACCACCTCCTCCATGTTCAAACCCTGCGTAACCACCTCCTCCATGTCCAAAACTGCTATAACCACTTCCTCCGTGCCCAGAGCTGCCGAAATCACTTCCTCCATGCCCAAAATCAGCGTAACCCAAGTCATGGAGACCTCTCTTGTCGGTTTTCTTTTCCTTTTCCTTTTCCTTTTCCTTCTCCTCGGCCAAAACGGCGGTAGCCAGAAGAAAGAGACACAGCTGAAAGTGATTTTATGCATTACATACAAATTGAATGAAATATAAAGTGTATGGTGCGTATTCGTGTGAGAAAGCATAGTGTGATAAAAGAAATTCATTAGGTGGACATGAAACTTATCAGGAGTCTGAGATAATCACAAAAAATGAAGTTAAGAATATATATGTGAGAAAAAATGATATAATGAAGCAACGGTATTATCCACGAAAAGTTACTACAAAGCAAAATGATGATTGTGCAATAATATTTATGACTATTTTGTTCATGCATCACTTGCTAATCCAATAAAATATGTTGTCACTCAATCAAGGCCATTGCCAATGTAAGATTGTATATTTCTTTTAAGTTAGGTTAGGTTAGATTCGACCTCTGTGTAAACTTCGTAGCCCTTGGGTTGGTAGGCGGAGTAAATCTGGACGCAGAAAAACATAAAAAAACAACCTTCTGTTACTGCCGTAGGTAAAACTGCGCCGTTCAATTTGTAGCCTTACCACCTCAGCTACTGCCATTGTTATTTTAAATTAAATATTAATTGTTGCTACCGTTCCGCTAGGTTTTCTGTTTCGTACGCTAAATATTGACAAGGCAATGGTACTTGTTCAGACAACTGAATGTTTGAAAAAATTAATAAAAATAAATATATAAAAAAGTAAATTAATCAAAAACATGTTCATGTAGTCAGGTGAACTTAATTGAAATTATTTTCCACAATAATCATACATTCTATTAAATAATGCAACGTTTTACAATGAAATTAATATTTCTATTGCTTTACTCTTCAAGTACTGGGTGACAGGGCGTCAAATGGCTGACCAGCCTTAACGGGGTGGACCGAAGAAGAAGAATGTTTAACTCTCCATTAATTCATTCACATTTAGTTTTTTGGTTACATTTGTACAACATTTAGTGGTTTATTTAAAAATGATTAGCCGTTCAAATATATGAAACATCTTATCTTTTCATTTGGCGGTACATCCCGGGGTGGACCTTGGCCTGTTGTGGCGATCCCTGCTTCCTCTAACTCCGTCTTACGACTTCATTGATAGAGGGCAGTATTGCAGGGAGACGTTGGTCAGCATCCCGCAGTCTCCTATCGCGCGTCTTTCGTGATCCAAGAACGCCACCTCTCCATCAGGCAGCTTCCCAATTGTCCTCACGATGCTGGGTAGACCCCTTTCCAGACCTCCCTAACTTATAAATATTCCTAAATTGGTATCGAGAATGGAACCCTGGCCTCCCGGCCGGAGGTTAGCAATACTAACCAAGGAGGTGGTCATATATGAAAGTAAATTAAATATGTATATTATTCGAATGTAGTATGGATTATTATCTCTGTTTTATTTATTGTTTATTCATTACCCTTCTAAGAGTTATTTGCGTTCTACGTGAGTAGCTGAGCACAGCGCTAGAGCCTGCTTCATTATAGGCAGTTCCTGCACATGGACAGTCACTCCGAGTTTGTGTTATGAGAGCATGCATTATTTCTGTCTTTGTGTAGGTATAATAATTTTGTGGTTAAGAAATCGGCGTAACTGAAGACTTTGTGTTATTACAAGTACGCCAATTATTAATTACAGAATCACATAGAGCAAATAAATACTATAGAAACATATTTTAAATGAACTTAACTGCAGATAGGCACCAATTCGAACAACTTGTATAACACAGATTGGTACTGATTAAGAAATAAAACTAATTGTATGTATGCGATTAAACTTTATGCGTGTTGAAATGCCAGCGAAACTTGTTTATAGATATTATTGGTGACTGATTTGACCTAGGCCCCGCATGTCTTGCATTCAGCAGTTGGAGCAGACCAAACATAACTCTTATTTGCGAAATACCAAGCGGGACAGAGTAGGAGGTAACGTTTGGGTCTCGAGTTTCCGGATTCAAATAGCTTGTGGTCAGCTGTCCCTATGTGATTTTTATGTGGTTTCCCCCTTGTAGCTTAAGCTAGGTTAGCTGTGCGGTGTAACGGTGGCTTGCGCTTTTGATAGGTTTTTGCCTCGGTGGTAGAAAGCAGTAATTTTGGGCAGCTCAATTTCCTTGGAAGTGGACACAGCAATTGTGCTGCTCTATTTAGAAACAATGCTGTGCATCCTGTATACGTCCTGCCGTATCGTCCGTGTATATCCTCCCACCGAGGACTTTGGAATAAACAGGCCGCCCTTGAGTTCAGCTGAAGTATCCAACTATTTTCTATTCTTGTTTAAAATAATTTGAGATTTGGTATTTACTTTTGATAAATTCGATATTAATGATAAAGATTGGCCTTTAAAGTGGTCTATTTCACTATTATGTGATGCCATCATAAAATCGACTAATGAAATGAAATATTTTTTTTGAATTTTGAACTATCATAGCCCTACATCGCAGTGAAATTATCGTAAAGTTTTAGCAAATCCCTTTATCATAGAAAGTGCATTTGTCTTGTGGTCAGCATAGTCAACTCTATACATTTTCTAAGCCTGTTTTTCCATTACCCCATGAGAGCCTTCGGCTTACCGCGACGACCGTTGCGTCTTTTACCTCCACCACGTGATATCATTGGTATAGTGCAGTATTGATAGCAATAGGAAACGGTAAGAGGATAGAACGCTATTACAATCCTTTAATTTTCCTAATAACATCAGCTTATAGCTTATATATGATCCAAAATGAAGAAGATAAAGTAAAACTGCATGCCCTACTTACCAACACCTTCATGTTTGAACAGTAGAGAAGTAACTGTGAATTGTTAAACCTCTCTAGCTCTTTTTATACGACAATGGCTAGCATTGTAACTTTCTTTTAAACAACAGCAATAGTAGCCAACTCTATACCCTCACTGTAATTCCTAGGCACTCATCACTGTTATCTTTTCTGTGTTATCAATAATTGCATATTTAATTAATTGAATGTTTAATCACTGTAGCAATTGTTTTTGTGTATTCAGCCAAACAGCCTGAAATCATTTTGAAACTTATGTATCAATACCTGCGTAAATAACCATAAATTGTAATAAACATGTTCAGAATGTAAATTGTAGTGCATTTTGTTTTTCTCAGTAAATCAAACGGTAACGACTATAATAGTCGACTTTCATCTATTTAATCCCTTGGTTCTGAATAGGTAAATTCATAAGTAAATATAATATTTTATACAATTTAATAATCCTTGCTCAATTATCAAATATATTAATTTTATTTTTTTTATAGTCATGAAACAGTTCCAAACTCGTATTTTGCTCTTCTCTATTGGTATTACTGACAATCAACATTCGTCTTTTGCTAGATGGCTTGAAAAGGTTAAGTATTCATAATACAAATATACATTTATTACAATTTTATCAGCTAATTTACGGGAATTATATTTAAATACTTATTTTATTCGTGAAATAGTCCTAATAAATATTATTCAAGGGTCTCTGCTTTCCAGATAAATTCACTCGCGTATTTTAGACCCTCTTGTGATAACATGATGAAAATAAGTTTTGCCCAATAATTTTGTAGAAATTGTGTTATATATTAAACTGTATTATATAAATGTAAATAAAATTATAATATCTTAAATATTTTGTACATCTGTAAGGAAAATATTTATATTTTTTTTAAAATTTACTTAAAAACATAGATTTAGGCTTAAATAACGTAAAGTTAGTTTCTCTTAACGTTATTTCTTCTAAACTTTTAACTTAGAGAGCAGAAGCAAAATATAACTTATAATAACTTATAATAAGCTTAGCATATCTAATTAAAACTAAAAACGTGAATTAGAAGCGACAATATAGCTGATGGATGCAGCACAAACGAACTAAATTTACCTTTATTACTAAGGAAGCAATGAATAACCTTACTAATGTTTCTACTGCGGGATTAAAATCAATGTACTGTAGAACACGAAGCAGGAACAGTAAAACACAGGTCACTACTGTTCGTAGACACTAATGCTATCAAATAGGAAACGGTAAGAGGATAGAACGCGATTACATTCCTTTAATTCTCCTAATAACATCAGCTTATAGCTTATATATGATCCAAAGTGAAAAGGGATGAAGTAAAACTGCATGGCCTACTTACCAACACCTTCATGTTTGAACAGTAGAGAAGTAACTGTGAATTGTTAAACCTCTCTAGCTCTTTTTATACGACAAAGGCTAGCATTGTAACTTTCTTTTAAACAATAGCTAGAGTAAGGTGCAGCATACCTTAAGCTCAGGAAATTCCATGATGTGTTTGTGAAAGCCCCGTGACCGAATGTGCATATTACTTCATTCTTTCCGCCAGCATAATGCACCGTAACATCTTTCTAATCAACACAACATTAAAAAGGTGTAGCGGGTAACCTGTGAACAATAAAAAAATGCAAATGTAATTAAACCATCGTATGGAAAAGTTTGATACATTGGTATAGTTATTGTTTTAATTTTACAAAAAATCTTGAAATTAATTTTTTAATCTTAATAGCTTTGTAAGTCATTTTTATATCATGTTCTATGCTTGAAATTTCTATTTTTAGAAACGAATCTTTCCAATAACTAATTTATATTAATCAAGTGCGTTTTCTGTGTGCTATCTAATCTTATACAGAGTGTCCTGCTTAAAACACCAATAAAAGAAATGGTGGAATGGTTACAACTGTTTAAAGGAAAACATACTTAATAGAAACTTAACATTTTCTGTTCATTTAGGGTCAGTTGTATAAGAGTTAACTTCAGTTTATGGTATAAAATTAACCATCAGTTATACTTGGAAATTTTGGTTGTATAAGCACTAATCTAAAATTATTTCGTCTTAACCTCCAATAAAACCTAACTCTCAAAATTTCACAAGTTAAAGTACTAAATAGAGTTAAGTAATTGTTAAATAAAACATTTCTCACAGTACAGAGACATAACCTTATTTATAAATAAATTGCTTAGTCACATTTATTTTAACTTCACATAGATAACGTTTCTTCAATGTTTCAGTTTTCATTTCCGTGTAATAGCAGCAGGCAGAGTTTTGTTCAATTGTGGGTTATGTTAGGCAAATCTTACAAGCTATATATTGTACAGATTTCAAATTGTTACATCTCATCCGAAGAGGAATTTCACCGTTCTTCTCGTGTATTTCTTGAAAGAAATAATCCATTCCTAGAAGCGAATGACAATTCAAAATGCGGTTTCGCTTAGCAAAAGATGTGGAAGAAGCGAAACAGATGTTACGTCCCCGATTACAATCACAAACTAAGCGAAACTATGCTTTGAATTCGATGTTCATGATACTACTTTACTACTTTAAAATTCTGTGCGTCAGAGAGCTTCTAAATAGCTGAAAGTGATACTAGGTTTCTATAACATTTGCATTTATCCTGGAGATTTAGGCGCTATAGACTGCACACGTACGGGGTAATGATTCAGAGGTTTTCAGAATAGAATTATACTTTGGCAATTACCCCCCCTCCATATACGTTTTTTGTCCTTATTTGAGATCGAATCAAATTTCCTTTTATAATTTTCAATTATCCCCTTATATTTTAGCAACAGACCAATAATAATAGCCTCACATTTGCTAAATTTTTCTCGCATTTACTTTGAAATTTCCTTATCCATGTTTGGAGACAAATTGAGAAAGAAATATATGTCTAGGAGGCGGAAAACTGAATAATTATTGATTTTTTCAGGTTGAATATTTGAATACCAACTCGCTCTAAATACGAATTTCCCTCTTATTTCGCTATGTTGCCATAGGTTGGACAGAAAAAAAATAAATAACTTATATAACACATATAAGTACAAATATTTCCAAAATAGTGTTTACTCATGAAGAAACGGACCCGTAGATATCTCTTTCCCCCTTTTTCCGTAGCCTTGCAATACGCTAGAATATGTTCCCAAGATTCTTTCTCCGCACATATAGGACAGATTCTCGTACCCTTTCTCTCTGTTACTTTAGTCATCTGTCACGCGCCTAACCTAAACTAAGAGAGTCGCTGATAGCTCAGTTTGGCCTGTTTGGATGTAATGCTCCATTCCCTAACTGATTTTCAATGTAATGAATGTATCTCCTGCAAAACTTTTTCTGCACACTCTGAAGGTCAGCTGCCTATTAATGTCCCTCAAGCGTCTCTTAATTTTCCTCCATACCCTCCTGCTGTTTTCCCGCTCTGCGATTCAAATGTTACCCATTCTGATATTTTCCAGACCCCTTCTTAATTTGAAACCCATGTCTTATTTCTTCCCATTGTCGGCTGCTCCTGGCAGCTGATCGTTATAATTAATGTCTGAACTCCGTGAACAATTAGTATCCAGTATTTCATTGCTCGGATCCTGTATTCTGTAATTTCGCTATGGGAACCAAATCAACTAAGGATTCCGTAACTTTCTATACCCTTCCTCACTCCTAAAACGCTTTATAGAAAACTGGTCCTGACCCGGTCGAATCTCTCATCATTCCCAATTGCAAATTTCGGTTCAGTCATTGCAGGTTGTACTACTGCTCCATATCTGCCTCTAACAGTTCTATTGACGCTTTTGTAATTTTTCTTCTTTTAAGGAGAGAGAGTGTTTCTGCAACTTTCATATTCACTCTTAGTTTCGTTCCACCAATGTGTTTTCGTCCATCCTCCATTCAGAAGTTAGTCGAAGTATGTCATTCTTCACTTTATCGAGTGTCGACTGCATATGTCTTGCTTTGCTATAAGTATTTCCGTTCTTAAAGGACATACTCTTTGTTTTACTTATATTTACTGCAAGTAACAGCCTATCACAGTGAGTCTGTAGTCTGTTTAGTACCCGCTGTAGGCCGTCTATTGCAGTAGAAACAATTGTGTCCGCGTACATCAGAGCTGGTATCTGTACGTCTTCCAAAGCAATTTCTTGTAGCAGTTTCTCAATTATATTGTCAATAAACAGATTAAAGCAATAAGGAGTCAATGCAACACTGCTTTACCCCTCACTGACTAGAGATACTCCCCGATCTCTATTCACGTGGTACTTACGAGAATAGGTCCATAAATTACCAACCTCGCCGATAAGCATTATCTATTTCACAAACCCTTATCTTATCATGTATGTCATACCTTATCTTTTATGTAAATAACTGCAGCTGTAACTTCCGCTCTGCTGTGTTCAGTTGTTCAGATATAGCTGCATAAAGAAGGCTATGTGTAGAAGCTTGTGACATGTTCAAAATGGAGAATCGAGCTGTTATTAAGTTATTCACAAAAGAAGGACTTACTCCAAATGAAATTAAACAGCGATTTGACGGTGTATATGGGAAAGCATCCCCCTCATATTCTAGTAAAAGCAATGGCCAAACCTTTTCGAATGGGTCAACAAAGCATTGAACACGCACAGCGTGCAGGTCGGCCCTTGGAGATGCTTATTCCTGAAAACATAGCTCTTGTAGAAAGAGAATTATGGAAGATCGGCGGCTCAAAGTTACAGAAATAGTTGCAAGGTTGGGCATTTCTAAAACAACAGTCCTTTGAATAATTCATGAACATTTAAACATGAATAAGGTTAGCGCAAGATGGGTGTCTAGACATCTTCCTTCAGTTCAAAAGCTGCCACGAGTCATCTGTTGTCAGACATTTTTGGAGCTCTGCCGTGGATACGAGAGAGAAGTTCTGCAAACCATTGTTACAGCAGATGAAACTATGGCTTTACTATGATCCCTTGTCCAAAAGAGAATCAATGGAGTGGTGTAAACTTGGCGAAGCACCGCCTCTAAAGGCCAAGGTCACTCAGTCAACCAAGATGAACATGGCCATGATATTTTAGGACTGTGAAGGAATACTCTTCATTATCTTCAAGAAGAGGAACACCATAGAAAATAGAGAGTACTATGCTGGCCTACTGTACAGACTACGTGCTTCCATCAAAGAGAGAAGGCGAGGAAAGCTGAGTGGGGGCGTGCGCCTTCTTCACGACAACGCTCTTGTTGCAAAGGAAGCTGTAAAGAAATGTGACTTCAAGGAGACCGACCATCCACTCTACAGCCCAGATATCTCCCAATGATTGTTTTCTCTTCTCAAAACTTAAGAGGGACCTTCCAGGAAGGAAATTTAAGTGTAACGAAGAAGTGATGGATACTGTTTATACCATTTTGCAGACAAAACTTCGGATTATTTTTGGGAGGAATTGAAATGTATTGCAATAAAGGGTAACTATATTTCTTGCCTTTATCATACCTATAAAATAGTTAGGCCGGAACTTTGAACCTACTCTCGTAACACAAAGATTACCTTCCTGTATATCGCCTGTAGTGCCGTGAACATTTTTGTTGACACTCCCTTTATGCGCAATTTGTGCCATAACGCTTCCCGATGGACGGAATCAAATGCTTTTTTGAAATCGACAAAAACACAGTGCACATTTTCCCGTTAGTTTGGAAAGGGAACCACAGGGCAACTTATTTTCATGTTACAACATTAGTAGAAACATAATTTAGAATTGATAGGAGTGGACTATGAACAAAAATTTAACGTGCTCAGCTGTTGTGACTATCAAGCAACGCCACATTTGAACTAACATGGACCTGCCATAAATTGTTAGAAGAAATTGCGTATTTCATTGCTCAAAGTTGTGCCATTAGTGCACGTGAGACCTCCAGACTAGAAACATTTCTCGGGGTTATATTAATCACTATGTCTTAAAAAGTCTGTTACACGACCAAATTTTCTGCAAACGCTAAAAGAAGAGGATTCCGTACTGTCACTTGGAGTTCTGCCAATGAAGTTCATGCTGACACTTAGAAAGTCTTGTTATTCACTGACAATATTCACCTAAACTGAACTGACACAATGTTTTCCGGACTGGTGTGAATTCACATGAAATTATTACCTATTAAGTTTTCTCATCTTACGATTTGAGAAATTATACAATCCCAGAGTTTTGCAGACTATCCCGGAAACACCGTCTTCTGTCTTCGGCCGAATTGGTTGCTATCTAACTCGTGTTGCACTGTGCGCGCGCTGGGCTTTAGCGCTGAAGGTCTGGCCCGTGAAAGTGGCTCCGCTTTTCCTGCTTACCATGCGTTTTCCAGTCACTAATGGAATTTTTAGCAGCAGTAACCCTATTCCTACCAATTTCATTCAAAATATTATGTGTGAAAGCTCTAAGTTTGAAACCCATATTTAAAATTTTCGTCCCTCCTTTGTTTCCATCATTTTAGGTAATAACAGAGTCATACGTAGCAATATTTACAACTGCAGAAGAGCCGAAGGTAGTTTTAGGAGAGCATTTCCATATTAGAGACCCATTGGAATTTTGTGTTTACCCACGAAGGCATTTATTAAGAAGTTTTGGATTTGTGTGTGCCGGATACATGACTTTATTATAAGTAACACTAACTCTGATAAACTACGTTGACGTTTATATTCTTGCGACACCAGCTTTGATCTCAAAGTCCATGTTGTGGCTTGTTATCTGTCGACAGTCGCTGAAAATACGTGTCATCACTATCGCCTAACTGGATATGTTTTCTTTTAATTTTTTTCCAAATTAAACTATTATTTTTTATTTGTTAATCTTCATTTACCACCCAAAGTGTTTTCATCCTCTAACTTTCCTCCTTTCTTGGAAGATATCTGTTTTATTTGTCGAGTGCCCATTAGTTTTTGGATGTGCGCTGTGTACTTTAACTTCACAATGCAGTGTGAACTCCATAAGGCAGCCTTCCTGTATGCAGAGGAATCATCATCTTCAAGGCATTTGCTGTACCTTACCCAATACTTTTGAATGGGTCTATTAAATATGATAATCATGGTTGCAGCCCCCATCCCTCCGCCAGAGCTGAATCCTTTTTGAAGTAGAATTATTATTCAACCTCCCTCATGGTTCTCTTCAGTAGGACTTTTCTTCCTTATAGCACTCATATTTGCTCATAACTTGCACATCCTGTTGCCACATTGATGGCAATACGTACAACACAAGAAGTGCGCCCTCAGCTAAACCAGTAGAAACGTTTTCTTCCTCGATGAACAATGTTACACCTTTATTCTCACTAACTGCTTCTTGTACAGCTATATTCATGCTATTCTGACACACCTCTTTCAGTGATTTTTCAATCACTCAGTTAGTTGCAGTGAACCTTACAGTGGTGCAAGGCATATTCATAATGGCACATAACAAATTACCACTCTACATCAACACTTCTGAACCCATAAACAACTTTGCATTTACTTCATAGCACACACTGTTTTTCTTTGATGTTTTAAATTGCGTGTCCTTGCCACATCCTGAACATTTGCAAGCAATATGTATATTTGCATCAATTAAAAGCTTCATATCTGTTAACCTAAAGCCAGTGCTCTATTCAATGTCGTCAACAGAAAATGTATTATCAACCTGCCTACTTATATTTGCTTGGAAAAACTTGAAGGTGATGTAACCTCAACAGTCCTTACTTCATTTTTATTTCAACTATTTAACTTTTTAATGTTAGGTTTTTATATTTCTTAAATACTGTTTTAATTCTTCTCATTTTAGAAAGTAAAAGATACCCGAACACAGTAACTACTGTACAAACTCGGAACAAACAAAACTTAGAAAACAAATAGATGCAGAAACTAATGCACAGCATTGTAACATATGAAGATCTAGAGAGGTTTGAACTGAATGCCTGTCAAGAGAGTGGAAATTTGAGAAAGTGTGGGGAAGGTTACAGTATGTTGCCTGATTTGAAAAGGTGGCGTGGCATAGTTACACCGCCAAGGTATTTAAATTTTAATTGTATTTAGAGGCGAAAAAAAAAAAAAAACTCCAGAAACACGTTCTCAAACTTATATCTATCAAATAAAATATTTTAAATATTCATTTTTTGACCCATTTGCCCCCCTTAAATCACAAATTATTGTTAAGAACCTGCTTAATTGAACAAAAGTAAATGCAAACATCTTTATATTAATTTGAAATGACAAACATAAGATATTGAATTTGTATATATGATTACACTCAGAAGAGAAAAAAAATATAAATAATTCTGGAGGAATATATACACAGTAGATAAAGGTTAAATCCATTATAGGACGGTCTGGTGAATGTGGCGGGTCACTTGAAAGCACCTGCATTTCCCATTAGGTAAAATGCAGGTTTGCCTAGTTGCCAATAAGCAGGATGAAAATGCTCATTCGGTGACTCCGGTAGTGACTGAGGAAGTATTGCAACAAGGGCACTATTTGATCATTCTTTTTGAAATGTTACAAGAGATGGTTATTCCATAACCTTAAACCGTCCTCGTTTCGCAACGAGATGGAACACAGTCTCATTGTGGCTTAGGGATGTCATTAAAGATATGTTTTTGCTCAGAAACCACGTGGTCTGAATTAGTTGCAACAGTGGCTTCAGAACTTGGATGTAAATCATTCTTCATGTTCTGCCATCTGTAAATCGGTACCCAAACCACGTAAATACCAAGAATGATAATCTTCATTTCGAATAAACTTCGTAATAAAATGCTAGAGACTGTTGTTCTTTGATAAAAATTTGGGAAATATCTACTTTTATATTACAACCTGTATTTGCCATTAACTATCAAGGCTATGTTCACCTGTTATTGATTTCTGATTAGTTGTGTTGCATGTTCAACAAGAACTTGCTTTTATTCGGAGCAGGAGGAAGAAGAAAAGAAAAGCTTTTAATTTTAAGTAATTCCTGTAATGTTTACTGTATCATTATTAATATTTACATTTATTGTAGGTTATCAGAATATATTTAGTTTTTTAATGAAAATGTAAACAAAGAAATCAGTCAATATGGTAACATACACAAAAAGATGGTTAACATGTCTTCACATTCTATTTCTATAAAAATTACACTAGACAAAGATTATAGCGATATAATGGCACGTTTAAAAAAAGCTGGATATGGTAGGCTCACGGCGTCTACTATAAATGTAGTGTTAAATGAAATGCAGAGGCAACAGTGCAATCTAGCGCTAAATGCTAGGATGCTTTCAGAAGCACTGCCAGCCATTTCCTGGGCTTAAACGTACGTTTCATAATGGGCGGAGAACTGCTCTGCTTGGAACGAGCTTATTAAAAGGGAAAGCTGCATCCTTAACACATGTCTTATAAAAAGGCGCTTGAACTCGAGTATAGCACAGTTTTCTTCATACACTTCAGTCATGAAGACCTTGGTAAGTTTTCTCGTAGTTCTGTATTCCCTGGCACAGGATTTAAGTTTTAACATTTCCTTCCGCTTTCGCTAAACTTTGTCAACAATTTTTCAGTTCCGAAGTTACATTCCCTAAGTGTTTGTGCTCTTTTTGATACTTTATCATTTTCTCTTAACACGTTTTCTTAAATTGCTATAATTCAACACTAAAACAAGTTGAAACACTAATGTGTAAATTGGTATTCATAGTAAAGACTTTAATAATTTCTCCAAATCGTCATATTGCAATGACAGATCTCCAATATGTATAGTATAATTGACAAAACAATTGAAGAAAAGAACTATTCTACTATAATGTAAATAAGTTAGGTCCAAATTGAAGGAAAAAAAAAACATTAACACATCTTATATAGAATTAAAGGAAACGCAATACAGACTAAAAGAAATAACAAATTTCTTTCTTTATTTGTTTCAAAACGAATGATATAACCACAGTGTATTCTATCTCAAATATCTTTGGGAGATTGTTAACCTCTATAGAAAATATTCTCCCTCCTACATAAGACATAACTCAACAGGTCGATCCATGCTACTGGCCGCTCGTTGGAGGACTGTGTTTTCAATACCATTAATCTCCTGTGTAATGTAGTGCTTCAGATCGTCCAATGTCTGGGGGCTTGTAAACTCTGTCTTTTAAGTAACCCCATAGAAAGAAGTCCGGTGTTGCCAAATCAGCAGATCTCGTGGTCTCAGGTGGAAATTATCCGGTCATCAAAGAAACTTTCTATTAGTGTCATGGATTCTTTGATTTATGACTTGCAGCGTCATCTTGTTGAGAATATCCATGAATTAGCTCTACATCGTCCAGCTGGTCAACAAACTCCATGAAAAGCTAGCGGTACTCTGCAATGTTTGCAGTTTGTGAAATTAAACAAAAAAAAAAAAAAATCTCTTTGGGGATATTGCGCATCGAATCCTGACCTTAAATGGGTGCATGGGTTCTTCATGAATGAAGTGCAGATTTTGGACGGCCCATAGCGTGAGTTCTGTGAGTTCGCAAAGCCGCATAAATGAATTATGTTTCTTCTATGAATCATGAGATATAAAGATTATGAACAATGAACGCCGTGTTGTGTTATGCCTTATGCAGGAGGGAGGGAATTCGTTCCTTGAATTGATTGTTTCTGACATGTAAAAGCAACGTTATTATTAATAGTGATCAATCAATATGGACAAAATTTCAGAATTAGTCCTTAAAACTTAAATAAAAAAAAATGATCTTACGGCAAATTAATACTCCTGGCTTCACTCCCAAGGGGTTACGGAAGTGCCATAAGAGGCGAGAAAAATCATTAATTAGTATTAAAATTAAATTTAACATCTTTTTTTTATTATTTCACACTAGCATGGTAATTCAAAATTCATAGGTAATTATTAGGGGTTCTTTTAAACTTGTTTATATTGTGGTAGCAAAACCTTGAATAATCCAACTGGTACCAACTCTTGAGTTGTAAACAATAAGACGAAAACCACGATTACTTTCAGTTTAAGCAAATACTCGATTAAAGTGCTTATAAAGGACTACCTTTTGGAATTATCTCATTTCATAAATATGTATGAAAATGTGCACAAAATCCTAAATAATAAATCCTCTAGTTCGTCTAAAGTAAGTGGATACTTAGAGTGTTGTTACGCCTTGAAATGCGGTCATCTTGGAAATTCTGTTAAAATTATCTCCTTATAGCATCAGTGGATTCGTTGCGGGCGTACACATAAACATTCATTGTGGAATAGAATAATGTGTCATTTAGTATTCTTATCAGGTTTTGTAAGATTAGCCATGCTGGTTTCTTTCACTGTTCAAACAGTGAGTGGCGTGTAACTCAAGGCCAACGTAAACGTTCAGCAAATTCCTGCGCGCCGCAACTCTCTAGCCTGACCGAACTTTGCTTATCAGTCGATGCAGTTTCTCGCGGTCGCGTCGTCGGTTATCAGATAATTAGGTGACTCGATATATATCTGCACAACTTGAAATCATTTAATAATGTGCGTTTTTCCCCTAAATATTTGGAAAATAATGTAAAACTTCCAAATGATATACACATTAAATAATAAATATATATTAATGATATTAAAATAACTAGGCAATGAAACTTTTAACAAAAACGTATCTTAACACTGTAACAGGACATTAGTTATTCTTTTACTTATTTTTTCTATTGTGGTAGTTATTTTGTTTCTGTTCTGACAAGTTGCATATTTGAGGTAATGCTTTACTAGTTTTTAATAATTTATTCCCAAACTAAAAACTAAACTTTGAAACAGTGAATTTATTTTACAGGAAAAGTATATATATATATATATATATATATATATATATATATATACATGTACGTTCATTTTTATTTAGATTACTTCCTTTCTATTAATGTGCAGTTCATTGTCTTGCTTCCATAAAAAATTACCTTATATTTTATACTATCCCATTATTTGAAAAAAAATAATTAAAACGTAGCTAAAGACGGATTATATTCTGTAAAATGTAAATCTACCGCAGTTTCTGTACTTTTTTCCCATTATTTTATTTTTGAACTGTGATATAAGTTTTAATTAAATTAATGTAATTTACCAGTGTATTTTTGTTTAATAAAATTATGTTATGCTTTTAAATGGACTCTCGATGCTTGAAATTAATATATTTTTACTCACATATTAAAATATTAATTCAATTCGTTAGTGATTGGATTTTTCACCCTCTTTGCTTGGTTGTCTGCCGTTGTTTGATTTTATGAAAATTTTTTCTAAAATAAACTCATTTCGGATACAAAGTTCACTTCCAAAGGTCATGATATTGCATATTTTAAAAATTATGCTTGTATATATAATAAATGGTTTGATATTATGATAATTTAAGTGTAACTTCTTATTTGCTAGCCACTTGATTATTTAATGATTATTTATGGCATAAGGTAAATACATTTAAAGCATTTCTCTCCACTTCGTATCGTTAATTTATTACCGTCCATCAAAGGGAATTTTGCTTAGTTAATTAAATTGCTTTTCCAAAGTTACTTTAAAAGTTATAGAATATACAGTGCGCAAGTTGGAGATACAGTTTAATGTTGAACTGGAAGTTTATTTGCTGGTCGTCTCATGCCACCCATGTGGACATGTAGAGACCGCTGTGTATTCATAGATTTTTAGATGCACTTTGAACACTTTGATATATTTCTTTATTTGTGTTAATTGAGAACTATATTTTACCATGTACTATAATAAAACATTAATTTCCTTTCTGAAGGAGCATTTTCTACCTTTAATTCGCAGCAATCTTTACGGCCTACAGACCTAAATAAAAACTCTGCCTCCTACGTTCTTGTTTTTATATATCAAAGAAATGAATATTAATTTAAATTTCAAATAATTTATTCTACACTGCATTCCTTGTTATTTCTATCCCGACGTAAACAAACGTGAATGTATCACTCCGCGATGCATGGTTCCGATTGGTTAAGTAGCACTATTAGCTCTACAAACAGCTGATGCAAAGTATTTAATTGTTGTCTCTGGTTACTATTCGTAACTTTATTAATAATAATTTCCCATAATAACCTTGTTGCAGTTTTGCATTGAAACTAATTGTACTGTATAGAGAACAACATACGGGTAAATTACTAACAATTAAAATGCATAATAAGGTACTCATAACGACTGGTATATCTCAAGATTATTACAGTATTTGCTTATATGGTTTTTCCAATGAAATTATGAGGACTGAGGAAAACCTGAAAAAAAAAACCCAGTCAGGAAGGACAGTCCTGGCGGGATTCGAACCCCAGACCTACTGCTCATGAGTCCAAGCCTTATCGACCTCGGCCACCCGTGGCGATAAACATTTCTTAGTACAATTAAACAAAAACTGCTGACTTTTAGAATGTTAGTTGAACTTCCTGTAATTAGGTTTGCTTTGTATTTTGGAATTGAATATACAAGAGTTGGGAAAATAAGCAGCAAAAATAAATCTAAATCCGAGAAACCATTCATTCTAGAGCCAGCATACTCTTGCATTTCTCAATACAAACCCCGTCTATATATATATATATATATATATATATATATATATATATATATATATATATATTATCATTTCTGGAAGGCGCTGAATACCGGCCAGTAGCTGGACTCCTTTTGTTGACGTCAGTGAACAAGCGCTCTACTGCTAAAAGAATTTTTCTTTTTCCTGAGAAAGCGTTCTCTATCTGAGGGGCTTATGTATGGTGAATATGGAAGGTGTTCAAATACCTCCCGACCCCTCCGTATCAATAAGTTTCTTATTGTGATCGCAGCATGACACCGGGAATTTTCATGTAACACAGTGAGGGCACAGGATTGAAACTTTTTTTCTACATAGCAGGAATAAGGTGATTCAGACACGCTGTATCAACAATCTGTTCCTGAAGAACTGCGTGCTTTCACACCCTGGTGTACCACTCTCAGCATCACTTTCATATTTCCGGGTTCTTGTTGGCTGCTAAGAAAGCGCAACGTTGCATTCAGTGTGATATTCTACTTCCCGGAGTTTTCTATGGACAATGTTGTGAAATTTGTGGTGCAAACCACAGCTTTGTACCAATTGTAATAGAAAGAACTTCTTTTGGTTTCTTCCTATCTTCAGTTCAAAAAATATATAAATTATAGAAGTGATGTGTCTGATCATCTGGTTATAAGCAGGGCTAGGATTCATATGTAGTATTTGCGCTTCCCACGCATGGGCTCGGGTTCCTTTCCTGGTTGGGTTAGTTTCCATACTGAAGATGTTTTAGTTCTTTAGATGAATGTCCGCGAAAATAAGACGCAAAGGTCTCTGAGCTCATTCAGCCAAGTTGATTCCCTTCATCTGACGTAATAAATCTTCAGGTCGCTTACAAAATAGTTGTACGTTTAGCTACAAAAGTGGCACACTACCTGATGAATCACGTGGTTCAGTAATATGAAACTCGGTGTGTGAGCATAACCCTATACTGAACTCAAAAATGACATTCCCGATTTTTCTACTTCCGGTTTAACCGGAAATAACACCAATTCTCTTTATTATGAATGGAATACCCAATGTATTTTTATATTTTCAAATAATGCTCATCAAGAGCTCTTCAATAAGTACATATTTACTGTTGCTAAATCAAGAAAACAAAAACATGCACCGAATAATAAATTGATCGTTCTTATCAAAAACAAATCAAAGCTACATTCTGTAACCCTCAGCTGTATGAATATGTGGCAGTTGATCAAAGGAACGTTGCACACAGTTTCCATTATTCGATATTGTTGGTCCTGGTGGTCTAATGGTAACCATACTTGCATCCTAGACCGAAGGTCGTGGATTCAAACCGGGCTTGGCTGTAAAAATCCTAAGTATGACTTGGAACCTCAAGCCTGAAAGGAGGGACCGTTTCTTTCCTAGAGTGAATAGGATACTAATGTCCAGATATTATAGAGCATCCTTAAATAAACCAAATAAATACATTATTTGATACTCCATATCTTCTAAGTTGTTTTACCTTTCTCGATAATCTACTGACTTCAAATGACTGTAAAAAAAGAAGAAGAAAGAAAGAAAGAAAAAGTCAAAGGCAAAAATTTAGTTCTTGCTGGCCTCTTTATGTAATCTCTCCTAACAATCTATCGGTGAGCTGGAGCCTCATCTTATTGGAAATAGATGTTATCTCTGGATAGACCATGAGTGACTGGAGTGGAAACAAATTTGCGATAGTCAGTGCTACATGAGTTCAAAACAAATCCAAATATCTAGTAGCCTTTGCATTTATTTAAAGAAGAAAGGACCAAAGATATGATCACCAACAATACCAGCTCCAATATCAAGTGCTTGTGAATACAGCGTGTGGTTCTTCTGTATTGGCACTTGTGTGTGTTGATAAATTTATTCAGGCCGAATATGCCTTCATCTGAGAACACAGTTTGTCCAAGAAAAACTATTGTTGTTAATGCGCGCTATCATTAACTCAAAAAATGAATTCTTCTATCGGGATCGTCCTCTGAAAGTTGCTGTAAAAGTTGAATGTTATAAGCATGTTGCTTTGCACTTTTAAGGATTTTCTCAGGGAACTTTAGCTTATATTTGACTGTAATGAACAAATTTGTATTAGAAACTTTTGGATTTTCTTGCATTCGAGGAGGCCAAAGGTATCGCCGTCTGATATTGCACGACAGCATACCTTGAACTTTTAGAGAGAAAGGCAAGATCAGGAATGGTTTAGACTGGGAGGTTGGAAGACTCAAAAAATAACAGATAGTTCTGGTGGGAGAATGTGCCCATTTTGTGAAGGGGAGGAGAAATGGGTACATATTCTGGCAGAATGTACTCACTGGAAACACCTGAGAAAAAAATTAAGGCAAATGGAGGACGATTGGCATGCTGGGACCTGTTTGCTGATTAAGGTAATTGGATGAATATAGGCACTTTCCTAGTCAAAGCGCGAAACTAGAAGCAATTAATTTGTTAGCTATAATGCAATACCTTGTGTAATTGTAAATAATATAATATGCCCACTTCAATTTTGAGCCGGAAATCGCAATTTTAGAGCGGGCTATTTAATACCATTACTTCTGATATGGTACACTTCCGTCTGTCAGTTCTGCTGTAGCGAGACGATTGTGAGAATAGTTGTGTATTCTCTCTAGCTATACCAGCAACGGCAATGCTCTCACTTGTTACCATGCAATGTAGGAATATGTTGTCACCACACTTTTTTTTTCATTCCCTCGTATTTAGGCACTCTCTTTTCAAATTCGTCCTGTAAACTTAGAAACGAAAATTTGAAAGCTAACCATATGTCAAGTTTAGTTAAATCGATGTTCTCACCTTATAAAACATATTAATAAAGAATGGGGTAAAGTGTTTTGCATGTTTGTACGAGAAACCCTTTCTTCATCTATGGTAATTGTTTTATGGAAAATGGATAAACAACCCTTCTTTCTTCATAAACGTTTCATTAGAACAGTAAAAGTTAGCTGTCGTTAGACGTCAACAAACTAATCAAATGCATGTAAATTACTTAATGGTTTACATCGTTAGAAAGGAAGAAACACTTGATTTACTATAAACCTTTTAGAGAATATTCTGTTCTTTAAAGAAAAGAAGAAAAAAATGGGACAACATCCTTCGCTAGTAGAGCTGTTGTTAAAATGTAACTTGACAACACAGCAATCAGCTGATCCGACCTTACAGTAAACATTTTTCGTAACGGCAAAAGTTTTGTGTGATTTTCTTATGGAAGAGCTCTCCCGTTATAACCGTGACGTCTACATCCAGTTCCTGGTAGAGCAAGTTGTAACTTCCTGAATTCAAAGAAAGAATGCCCCTATAAAAATAACTTTCGCGTGTTACATGCATGTTTCTTACTTGATGTAATCACTTACCTAACACCAGTCGCTCACGCCGGGTTGTCACTCAAGCATAGACAGGATTAACTTGATGCATAAATTACAAAGCAATTGTTGTACTCTCTTTTGATGACATTTTTATTTGTAATCAACAAGTATTGTTTAGGGTGCACGAGTTTTCGTCATTTACCATGAACTCGTGATGGGAGTAACCCCGATATTCATTGATTTTTGAAAAACTCTTGGAACTCGATATATTAATGTGGATACAATATAATTTACGAGATTTAATAAAAAGTAATTTTCTTGATTCTTTGCAATATTGTAAGTATCACGAATTTTTAATATTATTCTTAATAACTGTTGCGGTTTTCCGGTGCGTAAATGCCCTTCTGCTGTCTCTCAATTTGCCTTTTTTACATTTCCGGGTTTCATTCTAACCAGTTTTAATTTGGACATTTTTTGTTCCTTTGTTTCCAGTACCTATTTAATTATTAATTTTGACGTGCCTATATCAACTAATCTCTATAGTTAAATAATAATAATAATAATAATAATAATAATAATAATAATAATAATAATAATAATATTTTATAGTTCAGTTTATATTTTGTAAATTTTTTTTTGCAGATCTCCTAAAAAATCCATTTGTGTAGCCAAAATTTGTTAATTTCCTTGATTGATATTTGCTATATTTCTGATAAGTATATAAGTATGGAGTTTAGTTATAAATCTTGTCCGCTCACACGGTGTTTTGGTCTCGCTATTACTACTACTACTGCTAGTAGGATTGTATTGCAGTGGCACAAGTACAATAAATCTTCAAAGGCGCACGGGCCCAACGGATCATACTTTGTTTGATTTAATGCAAGAAATTAGATTAAAATATCACAATAAACAATAAAACAAACATATTTATATGTTCAAGAATAAAATAAATAAAAATTTAACATTTTTGTAACTGTGCAAAAATAAATAAAATAAAAAAACACAGTTTTAACACAGGAAAACTAAAGGAAATTAACCAAAATATATTGAAGGTTTTGCAACAAAATCACCCACCCCTGATAAGCACAAACGGGGTTTTCCGAATGTAAAGGGAACATTACATTGACAGAAATCATACCACTAGTGTTTGCATGAATGCATTTATTCACTCTGCAATTAGGTTAACATTCAGTGGCGGTTGATTTTTTGATTTGGTTTATTTACGGAGCTCTTTAACATTTCAGGTCATCAGCGTGCCATTCAATTCAGGGCGTGAAACGGTCGGTAAATTTTGCTCAGAGGCCTCTTCTTTCAGGCTTGAGGTTCTTTATCATGCCGTAAATGTACGACACGGGACCCACGGTTTTACTTCCCTTCCGAAGAAAGTCATACTTACGATTTATATGCCCGACAATTTTTCCTATCGATCCTATTCGGGATTGAACCCGCGATCTTGGAGTTAATATTAAACATTCAACTTCAGGAGTTGATTGATATTTCATATTACCCAAATCACGACCATTTTCTTTTCATTCAGAACTGCTGTACAGAAGCTCTTCAGATTTGCTCTACTATTACTGTAATATATTAAGAAACAATATCACAGCTATACAAACAAGTTATACTAAACCGATGCTTCAATTGCTGCATCAGTATTTCATATTAGGGATGTAGAAACTTACTCTAAATGTGTATATTTTTTGGTAATCTGTGGTGAATCACGAAAAATGATAGCAGGATGTTTGCTACGATTTTAACTTTGTTCGTAACCTTTTAGGACGTAACTCCAACCTAAATGTAAAGGAGGCAAACACTTACTGGAAATAAAATATGTCTAGCATATTTATTATTATTGTTATTATTATTATTATTATTATTATTTTGTAAAACTGTTGACCCACATCTTCAACACGTACCCATTATCTTTGAAAAATATTGTTTCTGGTATGAAATTGTATTAGCACATATGCTATGACAACAAAACCTTACGAATATGTTTTTTCTGTGAAATCCAGTAGCTAAAATACTCAGAACCCCCTCCCCCCCAAATGTACCTGTGGTCCACAACTTATGTCTGCCAGAGGGTATGAACGAATATAATATCTATCATTTTACATCCCATTTCATTTTTGTAATATAGAACATTATTTTCAGGTGTGCCTCTTATTGTTAGCTTCTGCCGTTTTGGCTGAGGAGAAGAACAAGGAGAAGAAAACAGATAAGAGAGGTCTCCACGACTTGGGATATGGGGGTTTTGGTCATGAAGGTGGTGATTTCGGCGGCTTGGGTCATGGAGGAGGTGATTACGGCAGCTTTGGACATGGAGGAGGTGATTATGGCAGCTTTGGACATGGAGGAGGTGATTACGGCAGCTTTGGACATGGAGGAGGTGATTACGGCAGCTTTGGACATGGAGGAGGTGATTACGGAGGTTTTGGACATGGAGGAGGTGGTTCTGGTCTAAGCGGAGAGTCTCATCACGTCAAGGCCATCACAATAACCAAGGAGGTCAAAGTACCTGTACCACATCCCTATCCCGTTCACGTAGAGAAGAAAGTACCGTATCCTGTGAAGGTACCTGTTCCTGTACACGTGGAGAAACCGTACCCTGTACATGTACCCAAACCTTACCCTGTGTACGTGGAGAAGAAAGTACCATATCCTGTAGAGAAGCACGTACCATACCCTGTGAAGGTTCCAGTGAAGGTACCTGTACCAGTACCACATCCAGTCCCTGTCCCTAAGCCTTATCCTGTAAAGGTACATGTCCCTAAACCTTACCCTGTGAAAGTGCCCATCGTGGTGGAGAAGAAGGTTCCAGTGTACATCAAGGGACATGATGGAGGATACGACTTTGGAGGCCATTCCTTTGGAGGTCACAGTTTTGGGGGTTACGGCTTTGGTCATGGACATTGAGTGTAATTTCAATAGAAAATAAAGTGAAATTTCTTATTTAAATTTTTTTTTTATCTTTTCATGTGCACTCTTATGTGCTCTAGATCACAGTAATTTTCCACAGATGTCCAGAGATTCCCACTATTCCTCTTGGCAAGCATACTAAGTAGTCAAATACACTTCAGCCTAAACTAAATCACGACAGAAATAAACAGCAAATATTAAAAAATGGGTTACTGAAAAATTATACAAATCGGCCAGTTCATGCACCATCTTGTTTGTCACCTCTCGTCACGCGCATTTCTACGAAAGTTTGACTCCATTAAAGACTGATTATTTTTGCGTTACAGAGTTAATTACAAGGCTATCAAGTCATTATAATAAAATAGTATATTAATGTCAACACGGTAGTGTATAAAATATCTAGCAGTCTTTTGAACATCAAACAATATTATGTTTGAAATAACAATTGCCTGATGCAGATACTCTCTACCAGCGATAATGAATAGTTTCATTCATAGTCAGCTGTTGGTGATGACAGGCTAGTGAAGTTCTGTGTAAATTCTATATTTACTTGTTTCATCTCGCTTTGTGTTATTTGAATGTAAAGAAAAGTATACAAATATTAAAATATACTATAGTGATTTAATAATCTAACAACACTTTCTCTTAAATGGTTTAATATGAATTTTCGATATTTTGAAATTTCTTTATGGAAGAGATACCAGTGTTGGATTTATAGCTTTGGTTAATTATGAAAAAACTAAACGTAAGTCTCAATAAATGTGTTGGGGGAATTTTCAATAAAAAGATGCTAAACACAAATTAACTCCTAAATACAAATTTAGTAGTTTTTTTAATGAAATTACTGTTTATAAATGTTAAAAAAATATTTGACAAGATTAAGTAGTTCAGTCATATATTTTTTCGCATGTAGATTTACTCTCTAATACACAGTTCAAAAAATTAGAGGCACACGTGTTTAAATCAAAACTTCAAAATAAATATTGATACAATTTAATTTTTGACAGTTTGTAATTATAGATTGAAGAATTATGTAAAATTAGAATAAGTATTCTGGCAAACTTTTAGTTCACAGGATTAGAAATAACAAATTATTGATACAGAAAACAAAGTGTAAATTCAGATTACATTGTTTAGTAGTTAACGTTTCCATAGGTTATTTCAACACTCAGTACCTAGTGTATCCTACGTGAGTTGTGATGACTTCATAACACCCACGTGGCATGTTTCGTAACAGCCTTCTAATAAACATTTGTGAGATTCTCTCCCATTCTTCAGTGAGTGCATTTGCGAATTTTTCCAGGTTCCGTGGCACAGCAGGACGCTTGCGAGCTAGTTTTTCATCTTATCCCACAAATGCTCAATCTGAATGAGATCAGGACTGCATGCAGGCCAGTCCATCACCAGAATTTGACATTCTTGCAAGACATTTTTGGTATTCCGTGCTGTATGAGATTTAGCATTACATTAGAAGAAAATTAGGGTCCATACCGTAAGCAAAGGCTAAGATATGTTGAAGGATGTCATTAATGTAAACATCAGCATTCATGAGCTATGAGACAACAAGCTCTGTCCGAGACTCAACATTAATGCTAGCCCAAATCATAATCGAACCGTCTCCAAATTTGTCATGTTCAGTAATGGTGTTTGGAGCAAGACGTTCACCAGGATGTCTCCAAACACGTGTATCACCATCACAACTCATCAAACGAAATCTCGACTCGTCTATGAAGAAAACATCCTTCCATTGGCGGAACTGCCAGTTGAGATGATTGTGAGCAAATCTCAGCCGGGCTTTCTTGTACTGACTTGTTAAATGAGGGGTTTCTAGATCTCAACCCCTGCATTTCTCAGTCTGTTTCTTAGTCTGATCAGAAATCACCACTCCAGTTGTTGCACATCATTTCACAGATTTCTGGCTGTATATTGAGTGTGCGCAAAACTGATAGGACAAGATGTCATCCTGTACCTCTGTTGTCTTCTTCTTGCACCCTTGTCCAAGCCGCGTCTTGTATCCACTGGTATTTATATATCGTCTCCAAGCCCTATGAAAGGCTGACAGGAAGAATCCTAGAGACAAAGTGAATGGAATGGCCATCTTCAATCCACGCAACTGCTTGTGCGACTGATGTTTCATTCAGATGTCTCATTGCTCTGTATTAGCCTCAGAGAGCACAAAATAATAATTTTCTATCACAGATTGCTGTTAAAACCGATTTAAACAAATTGTCAAAGAGCGTTCCCTTTGGTTTCGACAGTTCTTGATTTTAAATAATTTATTCGTAGAAAACCTAAAATTTCCTAAAATATATTTATTATAGTTTTAAACGATTCTTCAAAACATAACATCTGACTGTTAAAATTGCACTGTATCAATATTTATTTTGGGGCTTTAATTTAAACATGTATGATACATAATCTTTTAATTTCTTCATGAATAATGAATAATTCACTTAATGAGTATTATAATATTTTCATTTTCTTGTATGATTGTTACATCATCTGCACACATTAATATATTTAGATAATCACTATTATTTAATTTAACTTCCCTGTTTGTATTATTTCGTTGATATATATAATAGTCTATCCTTATCCCCGGTTAGCTATTAATTCTTGAATCTCTGGTTACAAACTTTAATTACTTTAAGATGTGAATGTTACATTGATTCGTCATACTCTTCTATAATTTCCTCAACAGATAATTTCCTTTCATTCAGTAACCCAGCGTCCCAAACTGAATCTTTGTAGGGGTCGAACACGGAAGATGCAGTAATCTCAACTCCAATAAATGACTGAGAATGTGCACTTCACGCAGTCACTTCGACATGCTGACATCATTATGGTCCTCTTAACGTCTTGTGATGCACTCGACGTCAAGAAGTGGCTTGTTCTTGGACTGGGAGATCTCATTAAAGATGTCCTCATGCACCGTTCGACAGCACACGCGATGTGGCAGGGGTTAATCAACTTAACTGTTGATAGAAGTAGTCCAGTCGTCGTGAGTCGATTTTGTTCTTAATTTGCCTCAAATCTTAAGATTTAACCCAGTGTTTTGTTGGAGAACCTCTTCCAGCTTTTTACATTAATGCCACAAGGATTCCAAGCCAATGATTAAAATTAATAATCTCAATGTATCGTACATTGTGCTTTTATAGCAGCGGTTTTAGAACGATTTTGTCAATAATTGGCTTAGGAAATTAATTTTTTTATCACCTTTAACTCCACAGATTAAGCAAATTAACTGTTTGGCAGCACAACATCCTTTACAATCATTCTTGATTTCTCCTTCCTAGTATACGATAGTTATTTGTTTTGTTTGGTTGCCCCTCCTATCTGTGCTGTAACGTTTCATAACATTTTTCTTCCACACTTTTCGTTAACCCTGAAGTGGTATATCCATTCAGTTTTTCTCAAGAAATTTATTTTTAAGCTCAAAATTTCAATTATGATACGTTTGGTTACAAACTATGGTACCGTTCACAAAAAATCGCATTATTCATAAATATTCCGTGTTTAGTTTGTAGTGTTTAATAAGTTAGGTCTTATATAATGTGAAATTCAGATAGTTTCAATTGTATACTGTTTATATTTCCTGAGTTAATATTCATTGTGTCGGTTTAATAACTGAAATTTGATACCTATTTTAAGGGTTGGTAATAAAATGTTTCTTTGTAATTATAACATCACACTCTGCATTCAGTGAAATATAAAAAGTGTGCATTTATTATTTTTATTTCTAAATTACAAATATTTTGCATTTTATATATAGCCATTTATATAAATATTAATTATAGTTGGTGATATAATTACCTCGTTTTACACTTTTATACAATATCAAGAATTTCTGTTGTTTTCCTCTTATGAGGCCGACCGAGATCACAATGACATGAAGTCGCAAACAAGAGGCCTGTGGTTCGAATCCTACCAGAGAGGACCGTCCTCTCTGACTGAAGATTTTTTAAGATTTTCCTCAGTCTTCTTCAATGGCAGGTGCTGGTAAGGTACACTAAACTTAGATCTGGAGAGCTTTCTTCCCCCTCTCAAAATTTGTCTTTCTAATAACAATTTCATTCCATACATCATCAATAGGTCGAGTGATGAAATTACAGTAGCAAAAAGGTATGAAATTTCCAAAAATAACGAGATTCAAAAACATGCAATGTTCAATTTTTTATCAATTGATTCATAAATAATCCTTTAATGTTTGTTTGCTATTTCCAGAATGTTTACAAAAATAAAAATATAAAATTTATATGTTAATTTTTTTCATGTTTACAGCTATTAGTTTCTTACGATTTTCAGTAACCATACTTTATTATTTGCAGGAATATTTTTTCAAGCCTTAAAATAATTGCTCTGTATCACATGATGCTAATGAACAAATATTTGAGTTTTATAATGTCCAAGCGTGAACTATTCAAATTTACTTTGGAATGCCCTATTTCCTATTTAAACACACTACTTATAAAATGTGAAATTTCTCAGAATGTACGTAAAGTTGGAGGCTGAAACGGTTATAGTTTATTTATCATAACTTTGACCATAATTTACAAGAGGAAAATTTTATCTATGCTTTCAATATATGTAATGAATTTCTACGACACTTTTGTTTCTTTTCTACATGTAAATTTGATAAAAACTACTTTAGGGGTTTGCCACTTTATTTATTTCTAAAAATTCTACGCCTAATGAGCATTAAGTTTGGATATATAAGTCGTTAGTTTTGACAGTTTGTAACTTAGTCAGGCCCTTGCAAAACATATGCTTTTTTTGAATTTTAACTCACTTATTAGTTAATAAGACCATCTCTTTATCAATATATTTTAACATCTAAAAGTAAATATTTAAATTTTCATTATTTTTACTCTTTTCGGAGCCCCTTAAGCACAATACTATACTGTCTCGGGTTGTGTAGGTGTTATATTGTGTAGGCGTAGAAAATGAGTGTTTTATATTTTTTAATTCCTAATACGTATTTTTGTATTTTATTGACGTTTCATTATAGTTTCAATTAATTATAATTTACGCGCCATTTATCTCTTATGATCACAAGCTACATCTTGAAGATGAACAGTGACAATGGAACTTCGTAACTGCTACTACGATCAGGTATTTTCTATTTATTATCGCTATGACTCGAAGGCATACGCAAGGGGAAGGAGTACAGAGGGGGAGTTGCCCTCCTCAAAATTTTTAAAATTATATTTTAAAATAAATCATTTAAGGTGAACATAACTGATTAACCTATATTTTTTTATTATATTGCTTTTAATAATTAAGTTGTTTAAATGATTTTTCAAACCTGGTAAATTTTAATCATTTACTTTCAAAAATATGTTGCTCCTCCTTTAAAAATATTCTACGGACGCCCTTGCTTTGACTACATTGATCTTCTCGCGATGTTTGTGAATATTGTATGGTAAGTCTGTAGAGAGGAATGAATGAAACGAATCAATTATGACGCAAATGATCTCGGAGTCCTTGCAGGCTTAAAGTTATTCTGGTATTCAGGGTGAGAAAAGAACTCAAAAAAAAAAACCCCTAATCCATAATTTGACCTGATCAGGATTAGAACCCAGGACCTCCGGATTAGTAGAGACAATCAAGTAATTTATATATTGTGCTAGATTAGTAGTTATTTAAGATAAAGTTCCTAAAGTATCATTTTTTTGGACAAGTGTGAAACCGAGCACGAATGCATAAAAAATAACTGTAGAAATATGATTATACAATGTTCCTTCTACGGCAGCACAAACTTTACATTTAAATAAATATTTAAACATTTAAAGTTATAAATTACGATTTAGACCGCATTCCTGATCTAGTGTTACCGAAGGTCTGGGTTAGATTTCCTGTCAGATCAACCTGTAAGTATTTTCCGGAGTATTCCCTAATTCGAAGAAAGTAGATGCCACATAGATTTAAGGCTCCAAGGACCCCGAGCTCATTTGCGATATTATTAATTCATTTCATTTCCTCCATAACTATAGCCTTACACCTACAGTATTTCTGTCCAATCTACAGATGTCATAAGAAGACAAATACAGTCAAAGATATAATAATAAACAGCACATTATAAAAATATTACGATTTCATGGCCATCTAAACCGACAAACTAACAGAGTTGAATGCTTCAGCAAGGAATGAGTACCACATACTAACTGGAGGATAATTCGGGCCAAGATGTGAATGTAAATGTAAATTTTGTTACATATTTGTGTTTGTGTATAACATGTACTTTATGAAACATCGAGGTAAATCATTAATTTCTTACTCCAATGAAATTTATACATTGAAAATGGTAAGTCTTTTTCGGTGCATAAACCAAATAGCAGTGTGTAATGTAACCAATTCATTTAGGCACGGGAGTTTTAAAGAATCGCTTTAGTTACTAACATAAATTGAGCGATTCACAACTACGCACTCTTGCAGAAAAAAAAAAATTAATAGCCCATTTAGGTGCCAGATAAGCGGATAACGGGAGTGCCATTTACATACTGAATTCTCTGGTGCCTGCTCTCTGTCGAGTTTATTTGGATGATAAATTCATACGTAAACAAATAGTTTGCAGTCACCCACATTTAAGAAATAAATTGATTCACAGGTGAGTAACAAAACCTAAAGAAAGAGAGAAATAGAGACAGAGAAAGTGTTAATTTCATTGAACGCCCCTGATAGTTTATATTGTGTTGAATTGCTCATAATGTTGATTTTAAAAAGGTTAAAAAGAGAGAAGTAAGGCTGTATAAAATCTATACCGACATGTATGTTAAATGTTAGCTTAATAATAAAGGAAGATAAAGACACTCTATTAAAATGCTATTGGAAATTAAAAAAGTGCTTTCACTGAAGGGGCACTAATGCAGGTTTCAAAGTCCCACTTGGTAGTTAACATATTGTCGAGCATGAAAGAAGTCAGTACCTCCTGACAATAGAGTTCACTCCCACATACAGCAAGAGAAGGTTATAAACTTAACGCTTTGTTAAAGCCTTTACTCTTCTACAACTCAAACAAAGCCGCTCTCTTCCTCTCTGTCACTAAGTGCTAAAACAATTAAGAGATAAAAGTTTTTACGACTTGCCTTTTCACCTTTCTGCTTTCTTTGAAACTCTGTACGTCTTCCGCGAAGAAATTCTCCCTTCTCTTCTCTCCCTCAGTCATTGTGCCAAGTGGCAACAAAATTATATTCTAATTAGGTAAAGTCTTTTAATCCACGCTTAAGACATCTGTATGTAAAAGATGCAAAGATCATGACATTAAGTTTTTAAGACTAAAAGACCGTCAACTTTGCCCTAACAAAGAATGTTTACAGACGAAGGAACAAAGATATTTTTTCTTGTAAATGTTTGTTGTAGTTGAATATTCATATTACATTTTGTTTATAAAAATCGCAGTATATTATATTCAATAGATTCTCTCGTTACGTAGTCTATATATTTGTTAGGTCGATCTAAAACATATCAATAAAGAACAATAGCATACAATTAGAAAGTTTTTGTGCCACCTGTGGTTTTTATGTACTATAAAATTTCTAAATTTCTCAGCTTCTTCTTGGTTAATGAAAACTTTATTCTTGAGGAAGTGTTCAGGTGTATAAATAAGTGTAAATCGTCGGTGAAAGTTCGGGTTAATATACTGATCGAAGTACAGTTTCATAATGAAGTATATTTAACTTCTGGAGTATTTTTTTTATATATGGTCGAGCGTTATCATTAAGAAAAATATAACCTTTTTTACTTCTAATCCTGGCTGCTTTTGATGAATTTTAACAATTTCTCGACATTTCGCCATTGTAATGTCTCGCTTTTTTATTATTATAAACCAGCCGCGACCACCACCTACCTCTGGTGTAATTTTGGATTTACGAAGTATTTCAGTGCTTTGTCGGGGTTCATCCATTGTTCCGTTCGATTGTGGTAGTCTTAAAAAATTAACTTTTATCACAGGTGACGTTACGACCCAAAAAGGAGTAGCTTTTGTGCATTGAAGTACAGAACAATCTTCAGACCTAAGATGTTTTTGTTACTGGTTTAATTCATATGGATCAGTTTGTCATATTTTTTTCCAAGTTTCCCATTTCCTTCAAGTAATCACAAACAGTTGAAGATGCAACCTGAGTTCCTTAAAAGTTCTCTAGTGTTTGTATTTGCTTCAGCAATTTCTTGAGCTGATCATCATTAATTTTACTACTGCGTCCGCCATTGTAGGAATGTTGCATTTCTTTTTGTCTAAACTTATTTTTATGAACATACGAGCATGATCTGAAAAGTTCCCGGCCTCGACTGTAGATGACAGCGCTACTGCAACGAAAATTTCCCGTTATGTTCGTACGTGTTATATCCGTTCTTGAAACATTGCAGTCTTTCTATCGCATTGTTTGTTGTATACAGCCGCTTGAAGCAAGATACTTGTGTTTATTTAAATGGATAAAATAGAATATCGTATGGTGATAAAGTTCTTCTTAAAAGAATCTTTGGCGCCGAACGAAATTCATGCAAATTTCATTAAAGTGTGTGACGCTTCATTTTCGACTATAAAAATGGGCTGCGGAGTTTAAACCTGGATGCACCAGCTACGAAGATGATCCACACAAAGGATCCACACAAATATGCAACAACACTAGAAATCGTGGAAAAAATGCAGTTCGACAATCGGCGAGTCAAGGAGGATGAAATTACTGAGACTTTAGGTATTTCTTAAAGAGCGCGTGGGATACATCCTGAATGAAGAATTGGGAAAGAAAAAACTTGTGCCCCGTTTGCTCACAACAGATCAAAAGCGAATGCATGTGAGAAGCCCTGAGCAAATAGCTTGCAGATATTTAAACAGATCTTGTAGACCGATTCGTTTCAACGAATGAAACTTTGATTCACCATCACATACCAGAATCAAATCAATGGACAGAAGCCAAAGTCTGTTCACCAGCGGAAAACGCCATGACATCGGTGTTTTGGGATGCCAAGGACATTTTACTCAACGATTATCTTGAAAAGAGCAAAACAATAATCGGGGAGTATTACTCTCATCTTTTAACCACACTAGATTCCAACGTTAGTGAGAAAATACCTGATTAGTGAAAGATAAGGACATCTTTCACCAGCACAACGCACCAGTCCTTAAAAGCTGTCTGGTAATGGCAAAACTAAAGGATCTGCACAACCAATTGTTGTAACATCCGTCCTACTCTCCAGATCTGGCTCCCTCCGAATTCTCTCTTCCCAAGGCTCAAACTTTTAGTCGAATCAGGAGATGATTGCAGCTGTAGATGCCTGTTTTACAGACCTTCTAGAAAACCAATACAGGGATGGGATAAGTGAGCTGGAGCATCGCCGGAATAAGTGCATTGCTCTAAAGGAAGATTATGCGGAAAAATAAAAATACTCTTTGAAAAATACTTTCACGTTTTCATTGTTACGCCCAGAACTTCTCGGAGCGCTCTCACACAGTACATTTTCGTTGGTTCGTACTAACGGTGTCTAACAACTCTTTCAGCCACACAGATTACTAGCGTGCTGCAGCTTGGAAGAGACGGATATTATAACAAATATTTAGAAATAAAAGTATCATCTATACGCTAACAAATTGTTTCCACATATATTAAGTGTAGTTCCACTTGTCACACATAGATGCAAGAATGCTGACAGTCACTATATGGATTGTAGCGCCACTACGTGCAAAGTAACTTTATTCGGAATATTTTGTGCTCCAGCGGTACAAATATATCCTTTATTTTCATAGTCGCAGCTAATTCAATAAAGTTACAATTCACGTTAGGTTAGGTTAGGTTAGGTTAGGTTAGAAAAAAAGGCATTGAGTGTACTGATACAAAACGAACGATACCTAAAACTATACTTTTTTCTCGCTACTCCCTTTCCCCTTTTTCACTGGGTGCATATTTTAAAACAGTAGTACTTGTAGTTAATATCAGTTGTCAATGTTTTCAACAATTGATCATTTATTTATTTATTTTTGTGCTATTTACAATACTTTTATGACTGTTGATCTTGTATCGTTTGTCTATTGTTTAAATAGTTAAACATCATTGACATTAATATTAAAGCAGTAGGCATCTACGTCCTTTATTGCACCGCCACGGGTGGCTGAGGGTGGTGATCGGGAGGTTTGGGGTTTGATTTGCACCAGGACCGTCCTCCCTGACTGAACTTTCTTTCCCCAGGTTTTCCTCAGTTCTCATGAATGGCAAATGCCGGGGAGGTATTAGGCCCTGAAACCCTTCCGTTCTTAAAAAAAATCCTTTCCCATTTCCTAGTTTCATCTCGTGTGTGATCAATGTCCACCGCCTGTTGTGCCTCAGTAGCTAAAACGAGCATTAAACACAATTATAGAAAATCTTTTGTCTCTTGTTTGAATAGCTGAACGTCTTTTAATTAATGCACAATCTTATTAAAACACTAAATCTGGTTTGTCGATAATATTTGAGCAAGTGAAAATCTTTTACTTTTTGGTATACTTTTGGAGGAAAACTGTAAGAAAGTGTAGAAGAAAAGAGGAGGGGGGATCAGAAATGTCATTGAGATCTTGGGTTTAATTCATGGTTTCCCATGGCCCCTTAGGTAAATGTTGAGAATTTCACGAAATGTTCAACTCTCCCTTTTCACATCATTTAATTCCATTAGTTCTGTTACAAGGCCGATTTCATGTATAAAATCATGGCACTGTGACTGTAATAATGTTAAATGCTAATTAAATGAATGTACATGCAATATTAAAAAATGTTCATGCCCCATGACTCACCCTTAAATCTGTTTGTATAAAAGGTTAATCCTCTAGTCCCTTTCAGAGTAAATATATCAACAACAGGTGAAATGAATTTGTGAAATTTACTGTGCATTTTACCACAATCCTGGTAAGATAATCTGCCATTCTCATGCAGTTAACAATTGCTTAGAAATAGCGACAAAACTACTATAAACGAAGATGTATTAAACTATCATAAGTCGCTGTCTCGCGTAAACTAAAATATGATTAAGGGAATTTAAGAACGAGTTGTAAAAATAAGTCACTGAATATGTCATTTATTGCCAAAATAAAAAAAAAATTACCTACTTTTATATGTCCACAATAAAACCAAAATAGTGTAAGAAAATATTTTAAATTAATATCGTCTGCATGCCGGTCCTTCTGTTAGGCTTTATAATCAACTGAGCTGAATCCAAGGCAAGCTTATGAGTAAGGAGATATTGATGTAAGAATCCCCTCATCTCTCCTTCACAGTGACGAATAAAAATGTAGTACGCTTGCGGAGACAATCCAAAACTTCAACCGAATTATTGCTGATCGGTTATTGTCTACACCACAAACAGCATACTTGAAAATAAGGAAATATTTCATTTCCACAATAAAAATGATCACACTAATTTTTAATAGACTCATCCTTACAGCCTGAATGGTCGTTTTGCTCCTGTTAGGGATCCAGCAATGTCTAGCCCTTGAGGAAGCCTTAAGCATCGAGATGTTATTCTTCGTCCCTTTCAATCTAATCCAATACTCCAATAAAAGCATTAAGGTTGTTTTAAATGAATAAGATAACTTTGCATGTTTATTATAAAGATACTGTTTTTATATAAAACATTTGAGACTTAATTGATAGGGAAAGCTTACGAAATTTACCTATGTATTTACGAATGTTCAATGTGACAACGATATATATCCAATGATAGTTAAGTTCTTTCCATATGCCAACATATCTGGTCTCGGCGGCCCTTGACCGAGCGTAATAATGTATAGCACGTGCAATAGTACTGCTGTGAACCTAAAGAGTTTTCCTATACACTTATATAAGACTGACGATCAGAAGAAGGCGAGTCGGGCTGAAGGGCGAAGGGGCTTGAACCGTTTGTTGCCTACACACGGAGAGTGTATGTGGAATACTCTTGTTGCCACATATTATGCGATCAGACTCGATTATCGCACGCTCGTTGGCTTATGTAGCACATTCCTCTCGCTTGCCTTCTTCTGATCGCTAGATAATATTACATTTTTATACTGGGGTCATTTTATAAGTTGTCGGAATGATCCACAGATTGTAGCAGCAGTTGTGAAGCAATTTTGCTATCACAATCCGCCATCTTCCATAGAAGCATTGTGCATAATACATGGATTAATCGAGAATCGTAGTAACCATAGATGTTTGTTGTAGTGCAGACGTATGTATGGGGAAAAGGACAAATATCGAACATCATGCGGTTATTAAATACTTTGTAAAGAATGCAACAGAAATTCATACAGGTGTGACGGACACTCTAGGGAATTTGTACCATCATTTTTAACAGTTTAGACCACGGCGTTAATTGGCATTGAAAACTTAGATGATGACTCGCGCAGCGGACGATCAAAATCCTTCTTGCTAAAGATCTGGGCATTTCAGCGGGAGGTATTTCACATTTTGAGGTAAGAATTGAGTTGGAAAAATTGTCGAAAAGATGGATGCCACAACTGTTGACTGAGGATCAAAAGCGAATGAGAGTGCAAATCTCTCAGCAAAGTTCGACCCTTTGAGAGAGATGCCGCCGACTTTATCGTTGGTTTGTGACTAATGATGAAACATGAGTGCGCTATTGCACACCTGAAACAAAACAGCAGTCTAAACAACAGAAGCATTAAGATCCCTCCATCGCCAAAGAAGACCCAAATGTGTGAAATCAGCCGGAAAGATCATGGCGTCGATTTTCTGGGATGCCAAGGGAGTACTGCTAATTGATTATCTTCCCACTGAAACATCTATCACTGGAACGTATTGTACTAACATTTTGGACACATTGAAGACAAAAATACTGGTTTTATGGAAGAAAATTTTATCTGGCATCAAGACAATGCTAGCCCTCACACATTTGTTGCAATACCAAAAACCAATGAATTGGTGTACGATTTGCTGCCACATCTGCCTTATTCCCCTGACTCGGTTACTTAAACTGAGAAAATTCCTTGGTGGAAAGAAATGAATAAATTCTGTTATGATAGCAAATGCTACTCCTATTGATAGAACATAATGAAAGCGTGGAAACAAACTCTATTTTTAAAATTAAAAGATTTAAAGGAAACCAATGTAAATATAATAATAAATATTCCTCCGATAAAGAGCTTAAATAATCATTTGAGACGTTTTGCAAGCCGGGAGGAATCTGATTTTAGTGATGGAATAAAGATTTTGGAGCATCGCTGGAGAAAGTGCAATAGTGTCAAGGACAATGCATTGAAAATAATATTATTTTCAAAAACTTGTGCTTCATTCCGAAATTTTTTTCAACTCTGGTATAATAATTATTTTCTATATATTAATGAAACCTTGATCTGTTTATTTAGAATAACTCTGTAGGAAAGAACAACTCTGAAGACAAAATAAACGAAGGAAAGACTAAAGAACAGCAGATTTGTGGAATATGGATCATTACAAGCAAGATATTGACGGAAGAGGAAAAAGGACACGAAAGTAATTGGTTGAAAAAAAAACTACAAGTTGTTTTAGCTATTTTGGAAATTTATATTTTCGTTCAATAATAGAACGCCAAAAAGTTAAATGGTCAACAATGAATGAAACAGAAAGCAAATGTAGAAATTTTTTCACAACTTCTGTGCACTGAGATAAGAATAAAGAAAAAAGTGTTTTTGAAACCTTATCAATTTTAAAAATTCCGTCTTCTTTGAACTGTAATTTTGTCTCAAAGCGATAATTTAAATTTACTGAACAAATGATGTCATCTGCCTCAACGCTTTTTCTCGTAACTTTGAGTAACTTAATTTCCGAACGAGTCTGTATACCATGCAAAACGTGTGTCTGCTTTTTCTTCTTCTCTGATGCTTATTTTACACACAAAAACGCACATTGGTAGTCAGGAAATCAGAAAACGTTGCGTATCCCACCATCACTTCACCTCACTTCTTTTCAAGAAGAGAGGGCTGTGTGGGGGATGAAAGGAAGGGAACTGAAGCCATGAATAATGTAATACTCGGAGAAGGGAAAGCACGTTCACAATCAGACTAATCGAGAATGTGAAGAAAGGGAGCATATTCTATTACGTTTATCTGATTACATTCCATTTTCAAAATCGCCATTGCCTCACACATTTTTATCTTTAGTATAAAATTTGCAACTTCGTGTCCCGGGATCGACAGCAGATGTTATTCTTTAACTGATGGAGAAGGAAACAACAATAACATGTTCACTTTTTTCACTTTATTTCTACTTTCTTGTTGCTACTACTTTTTGATGTGCTATTTATTATCCATTTGTTTTCCCTTCAACTCCTCTCCTTTTACACCTTTTGACCTTTCCTTCCTTTTTCTTTTTATCCTACTATTTTTTCGCTTATTGTTTCTCTCTCGCTTATCTTCCTTGTCCTTTACTCTGATCATCTTTTATTGTCTTCTCCACCCTCCTGCTCTTTTAATACTTTTTTTTTTTTTTTGCTATGAAATATCTGCTTCTATAGCTTTTGTTCTTCTTTCCACCTCATGTGGTACTCTATTTTGTTCACTCTCTCTTTATTTCTTTATTTTTGAAATCTCCTTCCTCTGTTATCCTCCACTTGATGTTGTTGCTTCTATTTCTTCTCTTCTCCTGTTGGGTTTTCCTTAGTTTTCTCTGCTTTTATTTGTAGCTTCACTTCCGATCCATTTCCTTCCTCTTTATCTCAATGCTTCTTTTCCTTTTCTTTTATGCATCTTGCTGTTATATTTTTTTTTTTTTGCACCTTCTTATGAAGTCACTTCTGCTTTAGATTTTTTAACTTTCTTTATTCTTTGTTTTTCTGCTTTCTCCTCTCTGTTCGTATGTCACTATTTCCTCATCCCCTATAAAATTACATTTGTTCTGCTGCTGTCCTGCTTCCCTATTCTTCTTTCCATTTCTCTTATACAGCTACTCTTTCTGGCTCTTTTTCCTCTAATTCTTAATGTACTTTTTATTCTTTAAACAGATATAATTAGCTCCATGCAAGTCAAACGTTATCTGCCTACCACTTGTTAGGGAAATCTTTCTTTTTGCAATTTTTTCGCCTTTCTTTCAATAATTGCAGAGCACGAACTTGTGGCCAAGTCACTTTTTTCTCTGGCTTTAATTATTTTATAAACATTTGAAGGTTTTGATTACTGATTTTATTTTTTATATTTGATGCTTTAATATTTTTCGTTTGTTTAAATCGTTTTAATGACAATGAAAAACCTTTAAGGAGGAGAAAAAAATGAAAACGAATTGTATAAAGTGACGGCATTTTCTCTAATGATTGCAGCCACATTTAATGAACAGGAGAGATGTAGCAGAAGGAGCGAAATAGGGCAAACATCATCATCTACTTTATGCTTTAGGACAGATTCCGTTACGGCTCCTTAGAATGGATCTTTCTACCTCTTTCGCCGTTTCCCTCTAGATATACATTTAAAATATAATGTGGAGTGCTCTCTCGAGGTTATCTTTGGTTTGGTATGCTCTACACATTTTATCATTATTTTATCAATTAACTTTTCTACTTTCAGTTCCTTTCTAACCTAGTATCTTTTCCTATTCTATCTTCTTGTGTTACTCCTTTCTCTGTATTAGAAATCTCATCAACGGAGCCCGAAAGTTTAGGCATTTATTTTGGTTAAAATAGATAGGCAAAAAACACACTTAGAATACTGAAAACAGACAATATTATAATTAAAATAGGCATTCTTAACAGTAAAATCAGAGATTAATACCACTCATTGTTAATGGAAATAGATATTTACGATACTTAAACATTTTTATTACATAATTAAAGTACTTAGGTTTACTTTTCTTGGCTACAAGCAAAAATATTTTTTCAAGGTATTAAATGTCATAATCAGCCGCTTGTCATAGAAAAAGGACGTTATACTTCCACTAAAGTGGATTCACTTTTCAGAACATCATGGAAATGTTGACCAAGGGTACTTTTGAATAGTCCTGGCGAATGGGCAAAAGATTCACAGTGATTTTTGATCGATTTCATTTTTTGTTCAAGCGTTTGTAGGGGAATCAGGTTAGTATCCCTTGTTTCTATAATGAACACGTTATAGGTACGGTTTATTGCACAGCTGTAGTACTGTCATCCTATTTCCTGGTATTCGTATGCCCGAGGTAACCGTGCGTTCCTTTCACTAATGGAGGTTCTGCTATTTAAAGAGATTAAGTGAATGGGTTGAGGGGAAAGTTTTTGACTGCATGAAAAGAAATAAATGTATAACAAGATCCTCAATAGATATTTTTGTGAGGTGAACATGCTATTTCAATTTATAACTTTTTTCACTTCAATACATTGAAATTATTTATGTGCATTTTAAAATGCGTAAATAGTCGCAGAAACAATCCATAACAATTCAAAACAGGCAAAAAAGCTTTTAAGTTTTAAAATAGACAAAAAAAAAAAAAAGGGCGAAATAAAAACTGCCCCTAACAATTCCAAATGTATGGAATCATCTTCATTTCTATTTGACTCTTAAATATATCTACCCAGATAGAAAACGCATTTTACCTAACTTCCGGGTTCTGTACATCATTAGGTTTACATTTAAGAAAGTTTTATGATATATGATATTACAGGCTATTATTGCGCCAGCGTTACTAGAGAGGAAATTAAAGAAAACATCAGGTCAAAAACTAGAGCACAGTGTCGTCAGTGAATGCAAATTTCACTGAAAGGTGTTAGAAACGTGTGCTGCTTAGAGTAACTTAGTTGATGCTTATTATGAAATAAAACTAATATTGTGCACATGCTATTACTGATCAAAATTATGCCTGAAGAAATGGAAGGGAGAATGCTACTGTCGCAATCTCAGTCCCCAGCCGCTTACGTTCACCTGCGGACACAGGTAAAAAAGAAATCTCTGTATATTGTTGATTGGAGGCCGGCAGACTTTTCTAGGAGATATTTAAAACTTATTTAATACTTTCCGCGCGTGGTTCATCCAACTATTTCTACTTCTGCCGCTACTGACATAGAGTGAGAGACGAAGAAGAAAGCCAACGTTTTAACGCTGTTAATCAGCGCGTGTACACAATCTTGATTTAGTATGTATACCCTTCCAGCTTTTGTCTGACGGCGCGGCGTTCTCTCACGCACACAGCAATCTTGACCAAGAGTGTACAAGCAAAGATCTCTCGGTCGCGGAGTACAATTAATGGATTGAGTGCACAAGCTGAAGAAGAAGATAGGCTTTCAAGTGTTTGGGAAGTACGCGTGGGTAGAGAACAGGTAAATATCAAACCCTTTACTCTGTACACAAAGCGAAACTCGGACCTCAAGACCACTTTACAGCTCCTCTTCAGGAGTAATGATTTGAGAAACCTGGAACGATATCCTCCCCATCTTCTGAACACGCATCCTGGGAGGTTTCATTAATTCTACAACTCAGCGCTACTTAGCTTTAACAACCACTTTTTATCTGCAAAAAAGAAGCCCTTAGATGAGTTTGGAATGAACATTTTGAAATTCTGAGATATATAATTCGTTTTAAAATTATATCTTAAAAACTAGGAAAAAAAAATTAAAATTGAACAATAATCCGTTCCTAATATCCAATAGGAACGGATTATTGTTCAATTTTAAATTTCTTATATAAAAGTTTTTCATATAACTTGATACCTCTAATATTTTCATTTGAATTCAATCAACCTCTTATAGAAATATAGTTTATAACAATTATATTTCAGAAAGCAAAATTGGCTAAAAAAATTACATCGTCGAAGGTGTGTGCAGTGCTGTGATCTGTATTTATAAATCAATACTTTGGGCAAGGAAAAAATGCACCTTAGGAATCGCACTCAGGTGGTCTTGAGTGCAAATCTCTTGAAGTCGGCCATTCTTGACCTTGGGTTTTTTTCGTGGTTTCCTATCGTCGCTTGGGAGAATGGGGTGAATATTCCAGGAATCCCTGTAGTTACACCAGAGAGGATGTACAGCGCTATAATTATTTATATTCTGCTATATGGAAGTGAAATATGTGGTGGGAAAGAGCTGAACATTAAATAAAATGCAAATCGACTTTTGGAAAAGATTCCGGGGCTCTCCAAAGGAACGTCAAATTGTGGGATTATGAAGAAAGCGGGTTGCTATGAAGATACGGTTATCAGTATAACAAGGACAGTTAAATATATACTGGATATTACTAATGCAGTTCACATTTCGCGCTAAATGCTATAGACACCAGGTACAAAATATGACGCCAACGTTTTGGGCTGCAGAGGTGGAAAGAGAACTCAGAGGAATTGACCTAGGTTCAGTATGATAACGAGGTAATGAAAATAATAAAAAACGCATGGAAGAAAATAATAACAAGGCTAGAAGTCATCAGCAGGCAGGAAATCGAGGCAGAATGTAAAACAAAAGTATCCTTGAGTCTATGGAATTAAATTAAATTAACCTGAGGTAAAGAGGTATATATATATATATATGCTCGTTCTAGGGAAAAAGACAAAACCGGGAATATGATAGTTGTACTCACTTGTGTATACTTTAAAACTGTTTACAATAAGCTCTATTACTACTAATGCTACTGCTAACCTATCCACCCTAAACAAAAAGTCACGCTTCACCACTGCACATTATAAGTATAGGCGACTCCATGTGAAATCTATTAGCTTCAAATTCACTATTGCCTTGAAAAATTTGTGTTTTAAAAGAATTGAGAGATATACAAGTGAAACTCTATTTCTAAAAATTAATTAATTTTCTTGCCTAAATGCAACAAATTTACAGTATATTTATAAGAATTATAAAAACACTTAACAATAAACATCAAAATTGTAATATTATAGCTCATACCATACGTGCTATCAATGTCTATGTGTTATACTTCTATAAAATTTCAACAGGGACAGATTTTATATTTTATTAAATTCCTACGGAATAAATAAATAAATAAATGAAAGTACTGGCTAATTTCTGTGTGACCCTATTACTTCGTATTTTCCTCAAGAAGAATTGCAATAAAAAGAATCTCGTTTAATTAGATTTAGAAACACTGTTTGCTTTCATGTACGTTCTTCCGGTCGAGCAAGAAGTCAGCTATACTTCTTTGACTTGAGAATGCTGAATATCCGTTAACTCTATCTGCGTGAAATGTATATATAATTACTCTACTTTAGGTATAGATTTTTCATGTACTCATTCACATTAAAATACAAACCTAAAAATTGTATTTTTTTACCTTAATAATTTTCAACTTGGAGATGATTTAATTGTTCACTCTTTGAATTTTTCCAATATGCATTAAATCTCCTAATATTGTAAATTAATGATTATGTCCGTCCTGATGGTGTAGTGGTAACCATACTTGCCTTCTAAACCCAAGATCGCGGGTTCAAACCGGCCAGGACCGATGGATTTTTCAAGGCGTAAAAATCCCAAGTATTGCTTCCCTTGGAAGGGAAGTAAAGCCGTGGGTCCCGTGTCGTACATTTGCGGCATGAAAAAGAACCTCAAGCCTGAAAGAAGAGGCCTCTGAGCAAAATTTGTCGGCCGTTTCACGCCCTGAATTGAATGGGACGCTGATGACCTGAGATGTTAAAGAGCGCCAGTAAATAAACCTAATCAATAAATCAACGAATTAATGATAATACTTTACAGATCATTGTGTTTGGAAAAAATGAGCGATTTTAATAAATACGGTTACTTTGAAGAATTTTTGCATGGAGAAGTCCTAGGGATATCATATTTCACAAAAACATTTGCCTATATGTATTGTAATATATATAATATAAAATAAAAATAAAAATAAAAATAAAGTAACACTTTTAGCAATGTAACAAATTAACAGTAATTATAGACGCTTTAAAAGGATAAAATACTTAAGGTAAAGTCACATTTATAATTACTGTTAATATATATGCATGTGTATATATTTATATTGTAATATAAAATAGGTGGAAATTTAAAGTAAATTTTTCATTTTTCCCACTTCACATGGAATTGCCCAAATGTGATAATTTTCTGATAGGCCACTACATGTTTAATTTATTGGTTAAAAAATTGTATTACTTATTTTCCACCGCCTCTTTATTTACGACAAAATTTATTCCTTACCTTCGAGTTAATATACAATTTGACTATACAGCATTTCGAATTGCTAACATTGTACAAATTGTAAAATGTAATGGTAAAGCTTCTTGTTATTTTCCCAGGGTCGCCGAGATTCATCTTACATCAAAACTGGGTCGTTATAGGAATATTCACATCAGGTTCTTGGATTTATCTCCTTCATGAACATGACTGGAAACATGATTAAGGTAGGGGAATCAGTGATCAAGGAAAGATGAATGTAGGGCACTATACCGAAATAAAAAAGTGAAATCTGAAATTGTGCAAAATGAACTGGAAACGTATGCGTAGTGAGACGGAAGGAAGTTAATAGTTACGTCAAAAGCAGGGGTGAGCCCCCAGAGCATGGGTAGAAAATTTAATGAAGTAATTTTATAATTTATTACATCCTAGAAACATGGGGCCCAATCCTCATCATTCAAAATGACTTTAGTTGTAAACTATAGAAAGAATGCTGTAGTTTATGTTAGGCTAGTGTAATAATAAAACATTTAATATTAATGGTAAAAAAGCCTTAAAAATAATATATATAGTTACAAAGAGAGGAACAATTAAAATAAAACATTGATACCTATGAGTAAAAGGCCCAATCTGTAGGATTAGTTTGGAAGAGGCTTCCTCTTGAAATTCTTTGAATAAAATCTGTGGCTTTTGCAGAATGGTGTCAATCATTATCATGTTAAATTAAATAATTATTTACTTTGATAAAATTCTCTGTATTCTAGCAGTGTGATGCGACCCTAAAATGATACTTTTACAATAAGGAAGAAGCGTTGTTTACAATTCCAACATGATTCATTAATCAACAATAATCGTAAATATAATACATATATAGAATATACCCATCTTTAAAATAATGCTACACAACGTGTTTATAGCCATATCTGTTTAAAAAGGTATACAATCTTATAATATTACCCCTAATAAAATAAAATAAATTGAATAAAAGATTTGGTGCACAATGCATGGGCACAAGCTTTTAATTAAACCTCATTCTTAAACAACAGATAAAAGAGTTTGAATACTGCCCAAAATGGCAATGTAATTTTATTCATTGACTTGCAAATCCAAATTTTCTACACATTAAGAGCCTTACAAAAAGAAGTTTTGTTCCAATATGGACATATGCTATATTGGCATAAAACTTTTAAGATGTATTGTACCTTGGTCACAGGACTTAGCCTTCGTAGAAGCCTCCGGACCTAACAATTTTGAAGAGAGGGCTGAAAAGAAATGTAATCCTCGTTGTCTTGGAAACTACTAAGAGCTTACCTGCCTGTTAGAACGGCCATGTCATAGCATGGTTAAACATTCGATAGACGAGGAGCTAGTGAACCATTCTGACGTGGTTATTTGAAGAGAATAAGCAAAATTTCGCTCTAAAACGGCACAGTAAATAATTGGTTGGTTTATAAAATTGCCTCAGATGTTAGATGTCTTAAGGATTCCGCTTCTCTCGTTCTCTCTCTCTGTCCCTTTCCCTCCCCTCCTCCTCTCTCCCTCTCCCTGTTTAGGAGAGCATGTTAGAGGCAATGTAAGTTAACCTAACCTAACCTAACCTTTGTTTTAAAATTATTTTTAAAAATCTTGAGGTTTATTTTGAGTCTACAAAAGGAGAGATCAACTTTTTAGACGTAATATCAAATTTAGATTGGAACTATTGAATATTAATAATATTTTACATACATTGTTAAAACCTCTGAGAATCGATCCCATAAACTCAAACGCTATTATTACCAGCTATCTAAGAATCTGCCTACAGAACCATCTCTATGGAAATTGGTACACCTAAGTTTCCAAACTTGCATGTTCCAAGATACCAACTACCAAAAAGTGAGCAATGCGCAGTAGGTGCACAATATACACCTACCAAATTCTTGCCATGGCGTCAGCACATGTTTTTCTCCTAGAAGCAGTCTTGTTACTTTGCATTTGTATCAACGCGGCCTACTCTGTGCACAACACATTGATATAAAATTACTGAATAAAAGATACCTGGTGTCAACAAGATAGCGTCCCTGCACACTGCGGAAGAGATGTGAGAGATTTTTTAGATTTAGCATTTCCTGAAAGATGGACTAGAAGAAATGTCAACATACCTCAACCCTCTAAGATTACTATCTGTGAGGGTTACTAAAAATACAGAAACAACAATTTAGTAGTTCAAGGAGAGAATCAGAACAGATATAAATTTGATCCGTTCAATTACTACACAAGAGACACTGGATAATTTTCGTGATAGGCTGAGACATTATGTAGTAATAAGTGGTGCTTACTTCGAACATATGTTGTAAGCAGCCGGAAAGACATTAACTTGTTAATTAAATAAAATACATGTTTTTAAATAATCAGAAAACCAACAAAAGCACCATATACGGAGCTGAGCTGATTGTTCAAAGATGTAAAAATAAACATAGGTTGCCATTTAGGTAAAAATGTTTTTGACCCATTCTGTACACATATAGATAAACTTTTTGTAAAATATTAAGTGGTATACATGAATAAATGCAGCGTTTAGAGTTTTTAAGTAACATTACAACTTTTTTTGATAGTGTTTAATGCCTGTTTTTACCACCGAGGCACGACAGGCGGTGAACATTGATATACTCGAGATGAAAAGATATATTGAGAAAGGATTTTTTAGGAAGGAAACGTTGCAGGAATAAGTTATGGGTACCTCCCGGCATTTGCTATTTATGAGGACTGAAGAAAACCTGGAATAAACCTCAGTCAGGAAGGGCGATCCTGGCGGGATTCGAACCCCAGACCTCCCGATCACGAGTCCGCGACTTAACGACCCTGGCCACAACTAGAAAGCTATGGACAATGTGTCACTTTTTTCGCTCTATATACCTACTGCTACATAAACAGTTTTAATTATTTATTGATTTTAATTTTGTGAATATTAATGCTGTTATAGCTGTGTCATATATTTTAGGAACATTTAACTTACTATATACAATAAAATATTAAATATTTTATAATGAAACATTTGCCCAAAATAACTAAATTATCATAAGTAATATCACCAGATGGCCTGAGATTGTCGATCTGGAAAATTCAGGCCCTCGAGTGATATTTAATACGACTATTTCACAAATAAGATAAAATAAGAATTTAAATATAATTCTTCTAACGTGGCTTACAACATTGTAATAATTGTGTACTTATTACTAACCTTTCCAAGCAATCTTGCAACAGAAGAATGCCGAATGTCAGTAATGCTAATAGAGAAGAGCAAAATAGGGTTTAGGATTATTCCATGAATAGAATAAGAATAAAAGCGATAATATTTGAAATTCCCTCACATAATATTAGCACTTGTATAAAACGTTATACTTATGAATATCTATGTGAAAACCCTCAATTTGGCATTATGGTTGTCGATTGTTCATATTTTTAATATAATTTCCTCTAAATTTGACTTAAAAATTGTAATAATTGTATATTTGCAATTAACCCTTTCAAGCCATCTTGCGACAGAAGAATGTCCATTTTCAGTAATGCCAATAGAGAAGAACCAAATACGGATTTAGATTTAGGGCTATTTCATGAATAGAATAAGAATAAAAGATATATATATATTTGAAATTCGTTCACAGAATACTAACACTTGTATAAATGTTATACTTATGAATATCTGTTTTAAGAACCCTCCATTTTGCGTTATGATGCACGTCATGTGATAAAATGGATTTAATAATTATTTGATATTTCCACTCCGTAACTCAGCTGTGATTGGTCAGAATTCGTTTCATTGGTCGATTGTAAGATCATGTCACATGAATGAAATAGTCCAATTAAATTATTCTTAGTTCTATTAGACTTCTACATTTGTGCGTCTTTATATAGTTGTAAATATTTTAACTGTTACTATTTAGGGGTTTCAAAAGCATTTATGGAAATTAAATGGAAAATATAATTTTAGAGTTTATTTTATTCGGTTTTATTGATATTTTCAATAATTTTAGAAAATACTCTATATCACTTAAATCTTAGAGAATCAAGATAAAGTCAAGTACACCTGCTTATAAATTTTAATCCTCATATTTGCGACATTCAATAATTTTTATACTCCAAATAGTGTATACCCTAAATTTTTCACTTAAAATACTATATTTTTACTCTTCCTTCTGTATCGCAGTGATAAAAACGCGAATTAAACATAAAACCAATCAACTCCGACTGTTAGGAGTCTGTGAACATAAAACAAGTGGTCGAGAGTAACAGTTAAACAACGAGTTTTCATTTATTTACTTTTTTCATACTTGCTTTTGATTCGCCCACATATTTGTTATGAAAACGCGTTATACACTGAATTCCCACGCGTAATGATGACCGTAGGTTGGCATCCCTGGTTTGTGAGGAATTCTCGGTGAGGCGAATCGTTTGATCATATCGATATCTTGTGTAGTATCGAACATCAATGAACGATATAACCGAAACCCATTCCTTTTGAAGCGCTCAGCAAATAATGCTGCTTGCCGAACAATGTTCCCTTGCGGCCTGGTTTCCCCTCAAAACGAGCGCGATACACGTTTTTGCAATTAGCGTCAAATTAATAATTTCGGGTCACTTCTAGATCTTCAATATTACTGTAACTTTATGTCGACTGATGCAGACGATTCGAAATGAAGCTTTGTTCAAAATGTGCTTGTTGACTGAACAAACCGCTTTTACATGCGGATATGAAATGTTTAACATCTTTGTTACTTTTGTGTGATACGTTAAAACACGCTGTGAGCCAGATATCAAGTACTACATGCAAGAATGTTATCTTTTTGTGTACAAAATTATAAGTAGTCTTCATTGTTGGTAAAATTGTTCATAAAATGCACAACACTACCATAATATACCAGAGAACAAAAAAATATGGTTATCAAATTTTTTATATAAAATATGAAGTAAAAATTGTAAGAACTAAAGCAGGACTATTTTTATATTTGCTTGTATATTGCAATATATTTTCTTGTTATAAAATATTATGGTAGGCATTTGTTGTCATGGAGACATGTAGGTTATATTTTTTGTTTTATAAAGAAGCCATTGTAGCTGAATATTCCAATTATATGTACAAAGTCTAAAATACAGCAAATTTGACCATTTAACCATTTTGTACTTCATTATCATTATTACTTTATTTTTAAATGTTGTAAATGTAAGTAAGGTTGTCACATTTCTCCTTAAAAAATGCGACCTGAAGATGTGGCTAGAGCTGTAGCTCTATACGATGATGGACGCAGTGTACGCTACATTATAAATGTAGTGAATATGGTTAGAAGTACAGTTCATGATACCATAAAACGGTTTAGAGAGACCCAGGAATACACCAGAAGACCAGGTTTGGGTCGTACGAGAGCTACAAATCAAAATGAAGACGGGTACATGGTGCTGACAGTTCTTAGGGAGCTCAACCTGCCAGCTATGGCTGTAGCCCAGCAGTTTGTTTACATGCACGGACGCCTGATTTCGCCCAAAAAGGACAAAAGAAGGTTGAAAGCAAATGAACTCATATCAAGCAGAACTGCAACTGGTCCCAGTTTACTCAGAATGCACCGAGTCCAACGATTGCGTTTTGCAAATGATCTTAGGGGTTGGAGAAATGAACACAGAGCTGTGTTTTGTTCACAGGCACGTCCTGTTTTAATCTGCGCTCAGTGAAAGAAGTAGGAGGGGAGAACGATTTACACAATGCTGCATTTCCGAAAAGTTACCGTTTGGAGGAGGATTTATTTTAGGCTGGAGTGTCTAGGCATTCTCGGTCTGAGTTAGTTTTAGTAGAAAATGGAAGTCTAACAGGTAATAGGTACATAAATGAATGTTTAGCTAATCATCTTGTATCATTTGGCCCATGACTGCTAAGTTTGTCCCCGTTTGGAAGTAACGCTCCTTCCCCATCTGATTTTTAGCTCCGATTGTATTCCCAGCGATATTTTTTCTGCTCATTCCGAAAGAATCATGTGGCTATTAATATCCCTCAAGCGTTTCTTAGTTTTCCTCTACGAATATCTGTCAAACTATCTTTGAGATTGACCATCGGACTGTGTTAAAAGATATGAATAATATTTTATGAGCGATAGCACACTTTGCAGTTAAATGCATGTATTCAGCTTGCAAGCCAAGCCCTCCACTTACTGCCGTTACCTCGCTCGCTTCATTTGCGAGTTATCCAGTTAGTTGCTGAAATGATAGGCGTTATGGGTGGAACAGCATTCCAGCGAATCACACAATACATATTTTAACTTTAAAATATTTGTGTATTTGTGTAGCTTTTTACACACTCTATGTTTCACAATCGTCTGTTTTGTTCGAACAGGCAATCTAAATTATGCCGTCACTGATGGATAATGTCATTGATTCAATGAACATTAACTATTGAGTAAATGTATCGCATTGTATGGCTCCCTTTTGTTTCAAAATCTGTCACTATGCAATATAACAATCGAGTTTCATTTATAATATTTTGCTTTGCATTCTATTAATTTTTATGTAAGATTATTATTATTATTATTATTATCATTATTATTATTATTATTATTATTATTATTATTGGTGGTGGTGGTTTTGGTGCTTTTTGTTTCACGAAACTGAGATTATTTGCTACAAAAGTATCGAAGTGACGTTTCCTCTACAGTTCATTGTGTGCTAATGGTTAATTCAGTGAACATTATCCAGAGAGATCCCCTTGAGACTTAAATTCAACCTGTCCCAAACATTGTTAAAACATTAATAAAAATACTCCTAGAAGTTTCACGAAGTTCGTCGCCTGCCTAGCCAGTACATTTCCAGACATTCCAGTGGGACAATGAAGAACAAGAAACAGCAGCAGAAAAAAAATGCTGGAGATATTTCACGGTACAGCATACACCAAGATATACATCACAATGAAACTATACTGGCCCTCAGGCGGAATGCCCAAATCATTAATTGACGTATAATTGTGAATAGGAAGCAGTGAAATATACGCTCTTGTACAGAGAAGTTTTATTCAATGACTGCTTTTATGCTGCATTTTATAGTATTTCGTGTGCGCATGCATGTGTTAAAACTAATAGTGCCAATCCGTAGGCAATGGATGCACAAAATAGAAGCAGCCAAGTTGACACAAGCAAGCGATGGATTTGATTTACGAGTTACACTCTACCTAAAGAAGAAATCGTCTGATGGGTCCTGCTCCACTAAAGTATGGTCCAATACATTACAAGTGCATGGACTTGTAACTTGGTAGTTATTTATAAAACTCTGTTCCATAAAGGTTTCTGCCACGCTTGTACTTTACAATTTCCAATTTCATACTTACAAATGTACAAGTGATTTTTCGTTGTTCTGTTCCACAGAAGTATTAGTAATATTAGTCGGTTCTGGTAATTTGTAGAGATTTCTCTACAAGTGTAGGAACTTACTAGCACAAAATTTATTATATTTTTAATTATTTTGGATGTGTCAGTTGATCAAAATGTGCTAAGTACTAGCGAAAGGGAAAATGAGTATAAATATGTACAAAGAAAAATTATTTGTGTATAATGATAAAGTTAGGTTATATGCAATAAAAGTACGGCTTATGACTGATATTGGCCTTTCCTACTTCAAACCATCCTCATAGTTAATATCTTTTTAAGGTTAATGTGCCATGCCAAAAAATAATTTTTTACTCTGTATTTTCTTTTAAAATAATTTTTTAACACAATTTTACCAGCTTTTTGCTCATAATGAGAATGTAATAGTCAAGTAATTTAAACAAACAAATGAATATAAATGGTCAAATAGACTAATAAAATAAATTACCGAAAGCAATCAGCAAGCTCGATTCTGCTGCCATCTTTGGACGACCGTAATCGATTCTGCTAAAAGTTGCCATATGTGACCGTCATCTCAAAGTGGATTATTACGCTTGAATATCAATAAATGTAATAAAGTATTTCAATTATCATTATATCTGAGAAAAAATACAAGATCCGTTAATGACAATAATCCGCTCTGTACATTAAACATCTCTAAGGAGATGACATAACCTAATTCAAGGTATGACGACTATGGCAAACAGCTGTTCCTTCATGTTGCTCTTACATGGCGTCACTTAAACGTTTTACTGTTGCACATATTTCGTGTAACAGAAATTTACAAGACTATAAAGACTTGCACTAATAAACTTGTATGTGTTAGACTATGCTTTTGTAGAATAGGACCCTGGTGGACAGCGTTCCGAAATATGTAAACGGAGAGCCGTAGCACGCAATGTTAAGTGGAATGTGCAACTCATTGTTCGAGAAGGAAAATGATCAGAAGTAATGAGACAAAAGGTGAAACCAATCACTGCAAAGGAAGGATTCGGCCTAACGGCGCTTAATCGTAAAGTTTTTGAATTTTGCTACCAACGAAACTTATTATTTTTGTTTTATTACTTTTCCTTTCTTTCTTGACTTCAGCGTTGATATATTGCTAAAATCTCTCATTCAGAATTTAATTTTAGTGCATTAATTATAAAATTCTAATTATTTCGTAAATTATTAGTACCTTGAAAGCTTCGATTTTTACTTCGCATCTTTCTAACAAAGAATATTTACATGTATAACTTCATGAACTAATATAAAATAATAAAGTATAAATTCAATTTATACCCGAAAAAGTTACGTATATTTATAAATAGCTAAACAAATGGAAATCATGTAAATATCGAAAGTACTTTAAAATTTGTTAGTAATTAGATTCAAGTTTGCGCAAAAAAGCACTAAATTCTAGCTTATTAGTAGTAAATGGTAAGTACTAGATAGTATCTTTATTGATATAAACTTCTGTATACACATTACAAATATATTTTATGCATGGATAATCGACCTGCATGCTTAAGCAAGATGCACGATTAGAGTAATAAAGAATGAATGGTGGTGTTTAACACCCGTTTTTACTACTGAGGCACCACTGATGATACATGAGATGAAATGATAAATTAGGAAAGATAAGGAAGGAAACGTTCCAGGACTAAGTTTAGGGTACCTCCCTGGCATTTACCATTGGGATAAACCTCTCAGGCTGGACGGTCCTGACGGAATTCGAACCCCAGACTTCCCGCTCACGAGTCCGCGTCTTAACAACCTCGGCCACTCGTGACTGTGCAATTTAGAGCTAAATGTAATAAAAATATAAGGAAATAATAATGAACAAATAAATAAAAAATAAATAGGTATTGCGTTCTAACCAGAAAATGAATTGCTTCCAGCTTAGCGCACTCTGGCTATGGTTGCCAAAATGCTAAAATGTGCATATCCAACCAATTAGTATGATGCACAAAAAACCTCAGCATGCCAGCGGACCTCTAACCACCATATTTTTTTTCTTTCAAGAAACTGTGTTTTTCTCATGTGTTCCCAGTGGGTACATTCGGTCAGAATATGTATTCGTTCCTCCTTCCCTTCACAATATGGGCAGATTCTCCTACTAAAACTATCCATTCAGTCTTCGAACCTCTCAGTTTAAATCAGGCCATTCCTGATCTTGCGTTTCTCCCTAGAACGAGTTTATATACCTTTTTACCCCAGGAGAAACTCGAAAAGAATTTCGTGTTGCATTCTGCCTCGATTTCTTACCTGATGATAGCCTCTAGCCTTGTTATAATCTTCTTCCATACGTTTTTATTATTTACATTACCTCGTTGCCATATCGGCATTCTTCTGAGTCCTTTTTCCACCTCTGCAGCCAAAAACGTTGTTGTAATATTTTGTATCTGGTGTCTATACCATTTAGTCCTATAACTCTTTTCAAAAAATCCACTTAAAATTTTATTTACATGTCCATTCCCTCTCTAGTGTATCTGGAACGCGAGTCAAAACACGTAGTAAATCATTTAGTTGACCTCGTGCTTTATAATTAATAACAGGTAAGTGGTTACTTCCAAACAATAAGAACGTTTTAACATTTTGTATTTCTTGTCTATTGCAGTACCATTTTTCATCTTTGCCATACAAATAGGTAATCCTAAAAGTCTTTGTTTCGGTTTTGTTAACTTTTACTACCATACCCCATTTCAGGCAATACTCTTCTAGGATGTGCAAACTATCTCTTGTTAGAGATAAAAGAATTAGATGAGCAGCATACAAAAGTACAGGAATGCAAGTACTTTACTTCGGGGGCATTCATTTCCTCCGCTAACAGGGCATAACGGAGATAGAATACATCCCTGACGAACTCCTCTACTGGCTGACCTACATTGCAATATACTATCTTGGCGTGTCTTAACTCCAAATTGCATCAGAGCTCTTATCATTTATCAAGAACGTGACACAGTTCAGGTTTGAGAAGGACATTTTTAATATTTTAAAAGTTATTAGTCCGGTGTTTTTATATTATTCTATTTTTATTTTATATTTATTTGCTGAGTATATGTTTTTACCTTATTGTGAATAACTAATGTAATATCTTGTGCTAAATCACACATACTAAGTATATCATGAAAGCACGTTGGGCCCGTGTGTATTTTGAAGTGTTCTGTAAGATTGGTGCCAGTAATAAATACACCACTGATACGATCTTCTGTCTCCTGCTAACCTTAAAACTTCAGAGTACTTGCACTTGAATTAGTCTGCTCCTTGTGTAAGTCTGATAGCTAAATTGTTGCAGAGACATTAAGACATTATTTCCAAAAATAAAGTAGAACGAAAGGGGGAGATATTTTGCTTTATAAAACTGTAAGGAAGTACCATGTTTTCATTTAACTTTCGATGTGTGACACGACTCTTGCTAGTCGAAGCCAAACTGTGTGGATTCATGTATCTTATACTTTCGCGGTAGACAGTGAAAGTGGGACTGGCTCTGTGGGTGTTATCTGGAGAAAGAGAGATATACCGACATATCGATCTGTACTTCTGCAGCTGATTGCATGTCACAACTGGATACAGATATTTTGCTAGGTGAATGACTCTGAACTACAGACAATCTATTCCCCAAAGAATTGTGACAGCTCGACTGTGCAAGGAATTGGCAACCTATGTGTGTTCTAGTAGAACGAATATCGGCTGTTGTACAATTAGGACTTTCTAGTAATACACTTATTCTTCTTATCCCCAAATTATCTAGGTACATTCATGTCTTGTCACTTCCTGAATGATCTAAAACATTGCTTACTAAACGCAGAATATAGCTGAGCGGAGTGGCAAACGTTTGAGACTCGCATTTGGGAGGTTTTGGGTTCAATTCCCTTTGGGCCGGCCATTCTGAACTTAGTTATTTTCGCGTTTTACCCTGATCACTTGCTGGGATGGTTATTTACAATCCAAGAATTTTCCCCTCTCCCATTTACAATCATTTCATTCCGTTGGTTATGTTATAGGGTCGAAAATGCCATGGCGAAGTGGGCTGGTGTGGTGTGATGGTGGCTTGCGCTTTATAAAGATTTGTGCCCAAGCATCTGGAATGAAGAATGGCATCCACAACACGGAGGAGGCCTCCATCGGCATTGCGGTGTTCTATCCGTAAATTCTGGCCGATCAGTGTCTCTCTTGTCTCCTTGCGAATGTGCCTCCATTAGGGTCGTAGACACAAATGAGCAGTTGTTCTTACAAACGTTGAACACATGCATAATTATTTTCAATGTTTTTCTGTTTCCTTTATAGAACATTGGATTTAAGTAAAAAAAAAAAAAAAAAAAAAAGGATGAAATTTAGAAATGGTTTAGTGAAACACATTTAAAACTAGAAACTAACCTATTTTTTTCCTATTTTCTCCATCTTACCCCAGTATTTGATTTGTTATAACTGGTTTCGCCGAACTTTGCTGAAGGCTTACAGTTGTTAAACTTTCAATTATATACATTTTAAAGTTTCTATATTTCTTCACTTCCTGTGGCCAATTTAACGGGAATTTACATGCCCTGTTTCCATTCTGTTCTTCACTCAACTTTCCTGCCTTTCCATGTGCTGACACGAAGTCTTTGTGCTGTATAGGAGCTGAAAGTTGTGAAACCATATGTTGCACTGTAATAGCATGTAAGTGCTTTTATAATGACAAAAAGTCCGTACTTTAGCACACGGAATCTTCATGTACGATTCCTATGTGACAAGAAGTTCCCTGCACCTCACAGAGAAAAGATTCACAATGGTGTGAATAGATTTAGGAAAACATCCGTTCTTAATAAGAAACCGCAAGTAATACGCCCTGTTTAGGAGAAAAGTTAGAACGAAGTGCAAAGAAATCTCTGAGAAAGCTTGCACAGGAATCAGGAATATCGCGAACCTTGGCTTGGAATGCCATTAAACTTTTAAAATTAAAATCCTATAAGATAACAACTGTAGTTCAGAAATTGCAACTATGCAGTAATGTGAGTAGAGTTAATTTCTGCAACTGCGTGTTGGATAATGTTAATGTTCGCTTTATTGGTCCTCGTTTAATTTTTTTACGAGGCATGGTTTTATTTACATGGCCATATAGCGACACAAAACAATACATACTGGAGTGTAGAAAATGCAATTGTGTGACCAAAATATTGGTGTATGGTTAGAAATCTATGCGTTTGAATTTAAGGAACTATGAATAACTGACTCCCCCGAAAAATAGCGTTCTTCGCGGTTCCAAACAAATCCCCGTTATGCCGGCCAAGCATCCAAACGAGGGCTCTGTATACACATACAACTTACTATATTTCCTACGTTTATATATTGATACAGTTACATGTTTACACATGTCTTTTCCAGAGGTGTGTAAATATTAATTCTAACTTTTCAGTTTTAAAATGTTTACCAGGACGCCAAATTGCTGAAATAGTTACAGGAAAGTTTTTAAAATTATTAGAGAAGTATACATTACTTGAGGAAAGACAATAGTTTATTATTATATGAACAGTTCCTGGTTATATATCTCATAAAATGCAAGCCCCCTTTTCACCACACGGTCCATAATTATACTAGCACAAAGTACATGAAAATCATTTAACTTTATCGTACAGCCACTCACATATGACCAGATTAAACAAATCCTCTGGCTAATAATAACACTCCATTGGGCTTTACATTGATTTCGCACGCGTTGCCTCATTGCTACTGACCCCAAATTGTGGCAATCAACAACTCCACACTTCCGAATTTAGCTGCAGATTTACTTGTGTCGCTTTCAAAAATCGTTACAAATGCAATCAGTAAATTAAATAACACACTTACTTATCTATGCTTTAAAAAAGATATTATATATGTGGAGGCGAATGGAAAGTGAAGGAAAAATATTTATTGACAAAATAGGGAGAACAAATTTGAGTTAACTACATTCGGCTCAGATATAGTGTAATGGGCGGAAGTTAGGCAAAGTGACTTTTCTATCTCGGTGGATGTGTATAAGAGTCAGATAGAAATGAACATATTTCCATACCATGGGTCAGTAGGTCCAGTTTTTATTTTACCTTTATTTTTTCATTTGCCCATTTAGACCTTTATTGCCTACTTTAATTTTTTTTTGCCTGTTTTGGATTATTTATGCTATTATTTACGTATTTTAAAAAGCATATAAAGAATTTCAATATATCGAAGGAAAAAAGTTATAAATGATTTGCAATATTCACCCCACAAAAATACCCATTGGAAATCTTGTTATACATTTATTTCTGTACAAGCAGTGTAAAATTTCTCTTCAACTTATTCACTTAAGCTCTTTAAATAGCAGAAACTGATTAGTGAAAGGAACCAGGAAATAGAGAGGATGAGGAAAGTACTGTAGTTTTAAACAGTCCTGGCGAATTACCTTGTAACGATTTGCATCAGTTAATTCTAGCAAATTTGTAGTGGCGGTAACTTCTCAGCAGCATAAATGTAACAAACAATTGCAAGCGAGAAAGATGAGAGCGGTACAGCTGTGCAATAAACATCCCCTACAATGTGTTCAGTACGGAAGTAAGAGAGATACTAATCTGATTCCCCCTATAAACGCATAAACAGAAAATGGACTCGACCAGAAACCACTGCGCATCTTTTGCTCTTTCTCCAGGACTATTCAAATCTGACTTACTTTGTCTTTATTAATATTTCCATGATATTCTGAAAGGAGAATGTTCTGTTGTAACTGGTACGAGTACTTCCGCAATTTGTGGTTTGTGATTTGGAAGTGATTGGAGAATATTCCACGATGAAAAATGTTCTCTCTGTCAAGCGGCTGATTATGACAATTGATACCTTGAAAAAACATCTAATTTCTTGTAACCAAGACAAGTAAGCTTAAGCACTTTAATTATGTGATAAAGAATTTGTACGAGATCTTATATACATATTTTAATTAATAATGGGTGATATTCTCTGTTTTCATTTTTAATAAATGCCTATATTTATTTATTTTACTGTATTTTTCAATACTTTCAAGTGTCTTTTTCCCTGCCTATTTTAGCCAAAATATATGCCTGAGCTTTCGGTCTCTGGTAATGAGATATTATTTTTTAGAGTAAATATAGATAAAATGATATAGAAGGGCTAGAATTTAACAAAGAGAAGAAAATAGCCAATTTGATTTCCGCATCGTTGAATATTTTTCATTGCGATCTATTTCTGGCATCATTCAGTGATGTCTTTTGCTGACATTGTTGGAAAAAACCAATGTTTTCTAAACACTAAGAGGAATCTCTTAACTGTTGCTGATTACATACCCCCTTGCATTATGCCTTTTATTAACGGAGGTAAAGGGAGCAGGGATTGCGGTGGGCTATGACCCGATCTCGGGTTGTAGTGCCATAGAATAACAATAAGAAGAATAATCATGTAGGTTTTTAGCAATCAGAAATACTCATCTTAGTCTCATCGCCTCGGTGTCATTTAGAAAGAACTTGAGCCTGAAATTGGCGTTACAAGCAGGACTAAAAGCACTAGGAATCGTATGGAATCTCCTGCAGCAGCATGGCCAGTCCCAAGCGACAGCGGTGTTCACTCCAAGCACTGGTACGCGGGTAAAATATTAGGCTTGACGGCCTACGATAGGTGCGGGTAAATTACTATAATGAGGGCATTGTTAGGCAGGATTGTAACGGAAGAAAATGCGCTTTTATTTCAGTTCGCAACTAATTTATATATATGCATATATATACACACGCGCGCGTGCGCGCTAACCCTATCTATAACCCTAACCACAGGCAAATCCTAGAAACCGGTGGACCAAATCGTTTTCTGCGGCTCGCTACGGCCTAACGGCATACGTTGGCCTGGGCGGATTTTTTTATTTGGTTTATTTACGGAAACTCTTTGACATCAGGTCATCAGCGTCCCATTCTATGTCCTATTCTATTCAGGGAGTGAAACGGCCGACAAATTTTGTTCAAAGGCCTCTTTTTTCAGGATTGAGGTTCTTTATCGTGCCCTAAATGTACGACACGGGACCCACGGCTTTACTTCCCTTCGGAAGGAAGCTATACTTAGGATTTTTACGCCCCGAAAAAATCCATCGATCCTGGCCGGGTTTGAACCCGCGGTCTTGGGTTTAGGAGGCAAGTATGGCTACCACTACCAGGACCGACTATAGGGATGGATAAATCACTGTAAAGCTGGAAAATTTTCTGATTGTAGCAGAAAAAAAAATGGTCAACATCAAAATATAGGGACCGCCAAGGGTGGCTGAGGTCGTTAAGACACGGACTCGTGAACGGGAGGCCTGGGGTTCGAATCCCATCAGTGCCGTCTTCCCTGAATGTTTTTTTTTCCCCCAGGTTTTCCTCAGTCCTCATAAATGTCAAATGCCGGGAGGCACCCTAAACTTAGGCCTGGAACGCTTCTTTCCTTAAAAATATATCCTTTAACAATTTACCATTTCATCTCATGTATCATGTGTCCACTGCCTGTGGTGCCTCAATTGTTAAAACGTGCGTTAAACACTATAAAATATTCAAAATATAGGTCATTCTGTGCGTTTATCGAGTAAATCATTGTAATTGTACCAAATCTCCGTTATCCAGCAGAAAAAAAAATATCGGGGTGGTACGAATGGAAACCATATCTTCACAAGTATAGCATGATGCTCTTACCGTCTAAGCTATCGTACCTTGTTATCTAGCTATTTATAACTGAACAACTACCTTCGGCTCTCTCCGTTGTCCCTCGGGACTGGCCAGCCGCTGCTGCAGGAGATTTCTTACGATTCCTATTATGAAAACATTCGACGGGAAATTGAATCTGTGATTTCCTTATGCTGGCGAATACCTTATGCTGATGATATGCAGCATATCTTTGTCTTCGCAACCTTGCTTATAAGATCATCATGCTTTCATACACAAATATGTGTAAGCATCAAGATCACTGAATTACGTCAGTTAGTTTCAAAGTTATAGGCTATAAGGTAAAATCAGAGGCGGAGAAGGAGTTTACTAATTAATAATTCGGCATTCCTTTTAAAAAGGAAAATCGATTGATATAGCATGCATGATATATTTTTCTTTATTTTTTTTTTCTTTAAAATATTAGTTTTTAATGGTAAACGTTATAAATACAACATACAACTACCACCGGTTTACTTAAATACACGTGTAAGTAAACACGGGTATTTGTTTCCTTTGTGAGAAACGGATCAAAAACTTCAGTGTTACTTTGACATTTTGAAATGGTTTTTAGACAATCAAAATGCAAAACACAAGGCCAGCTAATTCAAACGCACTTTTAACATCTTTTGAAAGTGTTCCGCATTAGCCTTGCCAGGTTTGTTGTTTTGTCCATCAGCTGAAGCGATACAACATGAGAACGCTCCCAAGTGAGCAGTCAGATTTGCGTGTCTGAAAGCTAACTTCAACTGTTTGTTATCTGCAGCTGTTTGTTTATCTTGGAAACAAGCGAACGTCAGTTGTAAGATGGCACAGTTAAATAATTTAGCGCACCTTGAAAAGTTGCTCATTTACGTTGAAATGCATTGCAAACGCAGATGTCCGATTATCAAGAACAGAACCCAGATAGATCAGCGCAGAGCCCTAGACATTAATCTACGTTACAGATAGCGTAAACACGTCCTACATGTACTTAAATTAAATCGGATTATTGGAGTGTGGAGTTCAAGCATTCGTTGTACCTGAGCCATCCTACTAGGTAAGTAATTTGACTAGTACTTACCTATGAATTCCTTGATATAGATATCATGCATGATCTTTTTATTCCACAATAATAATCCATGTGAGTTGAAAAATATAAGTTCCTTTATTATTATTATTATTATTATTATTATTATTATTATTATTATTCCATTTTATCTGTTCATAAAACTGTCCTTTCCCACTTTATTGTTTAAATATCTGTTTCAGTATAACATTTGAGAATGTATTTTTTCTTTTTATTTAAAGTTTACATGATGTCCATATTGATATTTCGTATACGCTTAGAATTTTCAGTCTTTCAGTTAGCTTTGTATATTTGTGTTAATGCTTATTTATAGCATAAAAAGTAAAAGGGGTAAATTATACAGCGTATTTGTTTTTTTAAAATAGCCTTTGACAGTGTTCAGGGAGATACTCAGGGTAAAACTGTCAGAAAGCCGTCTCCAACAAAATGATATCATCTCTGATGCGCTGTTAACGTAGGAAATGAATTTCCCTGAAGTGGATGCATGGTACATGCGTTCCTGTACTTCTGTATGCAGATGATGTAATTCTTTTATCTATAACAAGAGGTGGTTTGCAGAAAGGCGTTCACATATTTTTTTTAAACGTCATTTTTGGTGCCTAGTAAGTAGGACAGATGGAGATTAGAAGACATTTATAAAACATCTTTTTATGGACGCAACAGCAATAGCAACATAAAAAACAACTTTCCTTTCCTTTAACTGAGGCTTCTTTTAATATCCCTATCTCATATTCTTAACATTAAAACACTGCTGTAAAGTCAACATTAGTTTCAAGCAGTATTGCCAACAAATACATATATGAATTCTCACAAATATATAAAAAAAAAATCTATATTTTTCCTCAGAGAAAATTTGAAAACTCATGTTATTTCAAAAAGTATAAACTTACGTATAGTAAATGTAAAGTTCATAATTAAATAATTTAGCACATCGTTAAGAATAGCATTGCATTGTGCTAGACAATCATTCGCGGATATTTAACAACAATAAGAGAGAAATATGTCTTTGCAGAAATTTTTGGCAATATGGAAATCGGAAATTACTTAAAATTTCGCATAAGTTGGCAACACTGATTTCAAGGCATAACAGCTGTAGTGGTGTAATGTTCGAAACGGAGAAGCAGGAGGAATAAGTAAGTGTCTGTAACTGTTTAGTTTTGGCACCAAAATAAGTTGCTTCAAGGTTAACAGGTGTAATATATAACTCCCGGATTATGGCGAACAGGGTGTTTCTTGTTTTACATGAATAGATTAGAGCGGCATGTGTACAGTACAATATTTCTTCAATTCCTAAGTGCTCAGGGAGCCAACTCTGTCTTTTTTTTTTTAGTGAAATTCATAGTTAAACCCGAAATGTAGGAATAGTTGCTGCTAAAAGTGACAAGCTACTCATTTGAAAATCATTTGCAATACGTTTTACTATTTCCACATAAACTTCCATAAAACGCTATGACTACAGATGCTTGGGTAAGAGTGTTTCTTCCTGTTAGAAGCATCAATATTTATTATCATCTTTGTTTCCTCTTAAAGTATGTAAAAACGAATCAATGCATTTCATACAACGACGTACAAGATTTACAAGTACTTATTTAAATTCTTTTGCTGGTGATGCTAAATGGATAATTTTGTCACCTGTAAGCTGAGGGTGCATTAATGTTCAAAGTTATTATGAGAGCAGTTAATTTTATTTGCTTGCATATTTTATACTTTTAAATAGCTTAGCTGAATCAGAATATTCCAATTTATTTAAATCCATTTGGTTTATCACTTCCGATGATGGCTTAAAGGATTTTGCCGTGACGCAATCGTCTGCTTAGCAACAAGCAGAACCATGCTGAACTTAGTACGATCGCGGTTGCTAGGGAATGAAGCTAACATCTACGTGCTCCCTGTGATAAGATTGTGGGTGGCGGGATGTTTATCATTGACCCACTTAGGCGCCAGTTTGATACTAGATTATAGGTAGGGGGTGAGAATGGGCTGTATAGTTGCTGCGGTAAATAATTTTTGCCCGCTGATCGCAGGTTTCGCCACAGCTGCTGCAGACTACCCCACTCTTCTTCGATGAGACTCTCTCGAGGGCGTTTCACTGGCTTTTAGCGGCTGTGAGCCAGCCGAAACTGAGTGAATGAGTTTCCGATACAAAAGATGAGGATAAATAACTCTACGTTGTTCAGTTGTTGATATCGTTTATTCTCCTTAATATGAATATTCAGGCAAACTCATGTCTCACGTCGAACTACAGGCAAGGTAATCTTGGCACACATAAGTTTATTGTTAAAGTGCAAAATGTATACTGCTGCATTATTTGCTGGATTTATACTTCCTGTTCCTTCTTCCTCAAAAAAAGACTGACCGCCAAAACATTGGATCCGCTGCATTACCAATTAAAAACAGCTCACAGAACCCACTCGTCTGCATTGGATTTACTTCGGACGATATAGTTTGAAGTCCATGTCAAATGCTTGGACAACCAATTGTGTGTTTTATTCAGTATACGAGTAGCATGTTTAATGCTTCCTGTTCTTTCAAATTTGATGTTAAACTTTTGCAAATAACTAGATGACAATGGCGCAAGGAAGTCACTATGAACTCTGGTAGTCGCCTTGTTATATTTTCACTACAATTGAAGTACGCAAACTTGCTTTTAACTGGTAAACTTGTATGCCATTGCTGAAATATAATGCAACAACAATTGAAGCTCACTACATGACAACAACAGCTAAATGCTGACAAACAAAGGAGTATACTGTATGTAGTATCACCAACTTAATACCGAATAATTAATAAAAAGACACAAATTGTAAGTTTCCTGTTAATATGAAGTATCATAAGTCTGGCGCCTCACACCAATATGTCGCAGCCAACTTTATTAAAGCACTCGCATTTGCTAAATTAACTAAATTATTCAACACAGGCTGGACATGGGAGAGAGCTTAACTCTGGACATCCTTAATTAAATTCATCAAAATAACCGGGATCAAGGAATCTCTCAATTATTCTCAGTAACTTCACTCAAAAATCACGCTTTTACGTGGTAGATGGTTCACGGATCTACGTCACTTAATTGCTGGTATACAAAATGCCCCATTGGAGCGTATGGCGACACTCTCTCTCTGTTGCAAGTCTGAAGCTCCGTTTCATGTCACTATGAAACGAGACACTGAACACCCCTGTGAAAGAAGCCTCTGTGTTGCTGATCAACTACATCGTGCAAGTTACATCAAGTAAAACGTAGACACACAGTGATATATGAAGGTTGTAAGGTGGGTGCATTAGCAATTGTTTGGTGAGGACAACATTGACAGTACAAAATGAAACCATCCCAGAGCAGTATGGGCGTTTGGAGTCATTACCAGCAGCAAGCTGTGGGTGTTCCGACCTAAGCATAGTATTCACAGTGCTTCTACCGTAAAGAGTGGGAAGTGTTGATCATTATCTTCCATTTTGCCAATTGCACGTAGCCTACACTGCCATTCATGTGTTCAACTCATGCACTGTATGTAAGTGATGCTTGACGCCAGGCATGAAGATTGACTACACTGCCTTCCTTATCAAGGGATAAAAATTCTATTACTGACCCTCATATTAATAAACATACAAAATATTACATTTTGATTTTTTAAGTCAGAAATTCAAACTTGATAACTTTTCAGATAATCAAAAATAAATAGAAACATGAAACACTAAACTCCTCTTTTTTGTTTATTTGGTCAAGCGGGTGGGAAAAACATAGCGACTGGGCTGGTCCTTTCCACATTGTAACAATACAGTGCTGCCAACAGCTTTCAATTTTCGAGTACGCCTTTTTTAAATCTTAATAATCAAGAAAGTAATTTTATGCAGATCACCATTATCTGGGTAACTGAAGAGAAATAGAGATAAAAAGACAACATGGGTAAAGGGAACCGTGCCATGAAACGGAAGGAGAGAAAAACGGGGCGTATCTAAGACCACATTGCGTTACAAAAAGTATCCAACCTTATTCTTTTCTGGATAAAAGACAATAGGAAGGAAAAGCTCTGACAGACGCTAGAGACTTCTAAGGGGAAATAATTCAAAAGATTCAGCCTACTTTCGGCGTTGATGTAATGGGGTTACAAGGGTGATTTAATGGTTTAGTGGATGGCCGATATTGACCAACGTTACGAGAGATCAGCAACAAATGGTGTCATTCAGAAATGCACTCTTTGATTATGGAGTTTCATCCTTTGACTGTCTTAGAATTGTTGACAAAATATGGGATCAGCACACCTCTCCACACTGGCTTATAAACGGAGTATTTGGACAATTAGAGCGGTGGTGAAATTTGTGTGCAGAAGCGAAAATACCCCCGTCTTGAAAGGACACGGAATATGTTGGAGCGCTTGGGTCTTGAGAATATAAAAACATTCGAAAACAAAGGCCGGGACTTTATATAAATGTCAGAGTTGAAAAAATGTTAAAATATGCGGTTATCCAATTATTTGATGACCCAAATGTAAGCGGGGGACAGCACGGCATCCCTCAAGGCAAGCCAGGTTTACGAACTGCTACGTTGGCTTCGAGTCTCACTCCACTAAGAGTCGAATAAACAGTGAAAGGAACAACAAATGTCTAAAAATAGAACAAAGCCTGCTAAGATTATTAAAATGTATAAAGACTAAGCCGAATTATTCTATTCCACTAATGGTATTTATTTAAGAATATGATTTTTTATTTTGCTTATAGAGTTAAGGTCATGCGATTTGCTCTTCCACTAAACCAGTACTTATTAATATAATAAATCATATAGGCCTATAGACAAATATTTAACATTGTTAAGCTTACGTCACATATTTTAACAACTAATACACATCATACGAGATTATATATTTAACCCACTCTTGAATGAAGTATGAAAACTGGTAAAATAAATAATAAGTTACGCACAAGCTACTTAGAGCTAATGATTAAATTCTAGATGGTATAATTTAAGTATATATTAAATTCAGTTTTGGCTCATCTAAAATAAACAAAAATATAGTTGCAAGTTTAATTATATTATAATAAACAGAACTAATTAAAATAACGTATGCATAAAAATAACATTCATCGCAGTAATCAAGGGGAGATAGAACAATTAATACGACAAATGACACATAGAAAAAATTGAAGGTCCCTTTTGACTACAAAGAGGCGTTAGCCAAGGCGATTCAATCTCTTCCAAACTCTTCATCTGTGCAATGGAACACATATTCAAGAAAATGAACTGACATAATGAATTCGAAATAAAAGGCGGTCGACTAACAAATCTAAGATTTGCCGACGATGTGGTCTTATCCGTCAAAACACCGACAGCACTACAACCTATGGTGGAACAATTATGTGAGCATAGCATAAATCTAGGGCTGTCACTAAACAAACTGAAGACGCAGTTAATTTCAAACAGACCTGAAACCCCAATAAAAATAGATGGAACAGTCCTCACATATGTGAGCGAATACACGTACCTAGGACAACAGATTTCCTCTCATGATAAAATGGACAAAGTAGCACAAAGAAGGATCTCATTAACCTGGAGAGCATTTTGGGCCCTTAAGTTTATACTGTTAGAACATACACTAACTAAGAAAAATCAAAGTTCAAGACGTTCAAAACCTGTGTATACTTTAATTACTATATGGGTACCAGAGATGGTCACCAGAAAAATGCAACGCAAGACCCTGGGAATAACTTTGAAGGACAAACTACCTTAGTATTAATAAACCAGCTATCTCAGACAACAGACATGGCACAAACAGCTACCAGAAGCAAATGGCAATGGGACGATCACGTCGCAAGAATGCAGGACAATAGATGGACCTACAAGATCTCCATTGAGACTCCCAGATAGGAAAAAGGACACAAGGCACACCCAGAAGAAGATGGACAGACCTCTTTAAGGAACACGCCAGTTCAAATTGTTCAAGAGTAGCAAGGGAAGAGAAAAATGGAAATGGAATGGAGTAACCAAAGAATAAATCAGTCAGTGTCTTAAACAGCATGCGAACAACTAGAGAGGAATAGCTCACCATGTTAGGAAAAAGCGAGCTTTCCCTACTTGTTAGGAGGCCTTGCCCTTAAGGAATAGAATGGGTTACCTTTATCTTTATATAAAGAGGGCAATTGGGGCACCAAACAAACTGGCATATGTACTCGCAAGAGAAGCTTTCTTCCTGGAAGATATAAGTATCAAGACACCTCTACCAAACACTGAAGCAGTAACAAGAAAGAAATAGGAGAAAGAGATAGACACGGACTTCCTCGGAACGGATCCCATGATAAACGGACGTAGACGAACAGCAACCAAACGCAGAGGCACGCCGTTATAGGACTCGCGATTCGCTGCTTCCACTATATGATGAGTACAAATGAAAAATACCATCAAACTCAAGAACAATGCGTTTGCAAAATATGTGAAAAATATGTGAAAACCACGTGAACAAGTGCAAAAATGAACATGCTCTTTAAATGAGTTTATCAAAGCGAACAAATAGATACTGTATGCTCATTCCAGTGCAACTCTGGTTCATTATTAATTAAAGCCTTGAAGAAGAAGAAGAAGAAGAAGAAGAAGAAGAAGAAGAAGAAGAAGAAGAAGAAGAAATAAAAAACTAGCTAAAGAGAATGGGCGAATACATGTTAGAAGAAATAAATTAAATTTTTTATCATTAAAGAGAAAAGAGAAAATATTTCGGGGAGGGTAATTAAAGGAAGAGTTTGAAATAATTTTTAAAAAATATGACAAACATTACAGAATGTCAGAATTATGAAAAACTTAAAATAGTTGCAGAAAAAGAAGGCGAGATGATTAAACTGTTTAAATTAACGAGATACGAACAACATTTTTAGTAATGTAGGTTGAAAGGACATCAGACTGTACGTGTAGGATGGTTGCACTGCATGTAGCTGTCGGTGCAAGACTGACGTCGTTGTTTAATACTGTGAATTAACCACTAATTTGGGTAATAACATATATCTGTCCAATTAATATCACGAATGCTGTCAAAGGGAACGTTTACATGGAAATGCTCTTTATTTACCCTCCACTCGTACAGCGATGTTCACATCTACAGCCTTTAGAAGGAGAATTCGTGAAAACGTGCTTGACCTGCTTCCTTTTCAAACACGAATCTGAGCGAAATTGATCATATACGTTACAAATGATGCGAAGCTCTCCACCTTCCTGGGCAAACACAAAATGCAATTCAACTGTCTCCAAAGGGACTTTGCTTTGATACGAAAGAGGCGCAGCACTCATAGATACAAGTAACTCTTTTTTTTCTAACTGTTAATGTATCATTCGTTGCTATCAAGAATTTATCGCGTAGAAGTCCAGACTGCATAACAATGATATACTTGGCACTTGGATAATAGAAACAAACGCGCGCAGTTTTCCACTCGACTAATGTGACACTCGCTGACATATCACCCAGCCAGCAGGCATTCGGTAACTAAGGGTCAACAACTTTGCAGTGTCGCACGATTCTTGGATTTCTATTCTATTGTAGCATAATAGTTTTCTTAGTTTGGAGTGAAGAATAAGGGTTATTAGTTATCACACATGATAGAAAAATGGTCACCAAACTTTAGAAAACTGTTATTGTTGATTTGATTTATTTATGGACGCTCAAACAGCTCAGGTTATCAGCGTCCCATTCAATTCAGGGTGTGAAACGGCCGATAAATTTTGCTCAGAGGCCTCTTCTTTCATACTTGAGGTTCTTTTTCGTGCCGTAAATGTACGACACGGGACCCACGGCTTTACCTCACTTGCGAAGGAAGCCATACTTAGGATTTTTATGCCCGAAAAATTCATCGATCCTGGCCGGGTTTGAACCCGCGATCTTGGGTTTAGAAAGCAAGTATGGTTACTACTACACCACCAGGAAAACTGTTATAAATGCCTGAACTCTCTTATGGAAGTATTTACTAAGGAGCAACCCTCCCTTGCATGCATTCACTCCTGTGGTAATGCCATTAGGACTACAACAATGAAATATTGATAGCTTATTTTGACACATTTGAATTCATAGAATTCAGTCATTAGAAGAAGGATTGTATATTTTTTTTATTTGAAGCCTATTTTTGTCAAAATTTTTGTGCAAAACAACTTTTATTTCTAAGTTATGAAACTTTTCTTAACTTTGTTTCATTAACTTTATTGTTATATTTAGTAACTTTATTGTTATATATTTAGCTTTATTTAATATTTAAGAATTAATGGAAGAGTTTTTCTCTAGAGGTTGCATAAATGTAGAAAAAACGTTGAGAAAATTACGATAGAAAACAAAAAATGATTAAAAATTCATCATGGCTCCATGCTGGAAGCTAAGGCATGCCTGAATTATTGTCGGGATCTATTTAGGCTGTTCACTTCAGAAAATCAACAGCTAAATCAAACTTTCCTCTAGCGATTAGTAAAAACCAGAACCTTCTGACTCATTTGGTTCGGAAGATGTACAATTTTGAAATGGATGATATCAAAATCAGGATTTTTTATAATTGAAAAAATTGTAGGCACTTTCGGAATTAAAATTACATAACATAATACAAGCAAGTGTGACATTTATTGGAATTTATTTTTTATAAAATCAAAATGTTCACCTTTCAACTCCCCTTAAGTTATAAATCAATTTTTTTTTTTTTTTTTTTAACATTTTGGTACCGAATCAGACAAGACACGGGATAGTAAAATTAATTCATATTCATCCTGGACCAAATTACTCAAATATTGCAACATTATTTTACATGGTACCTGATGATGGATTCAGGGCACTGTAAGTGACTTTCAGTGGAAATGAGATTCCGGTAAAACTGGAGTTAAATTTTAGCTGACGCAGGTAATTATTGCGCTTGCTCGGGTGTGTTTATCACTCCAACTGTTTCAACATTTGTCAATTGTGGAGTAGGTTAGAACAAAAAACATTTATTTATGGTTTTTATGTGCAAAAGAAATCGTACAAGTCTGCAAGAGAGCATTCCATATTAAATATCTGGGAGAAAAATAATTTTAAGATTGATGAACTAAGTTCGAACCCAAGGCATTTTCACTGGCAAGAAGCCGAGACAAAAGGGGGGGGGGTTAATAGATGAGAAGATTTATGAAATATGCTATCGATCAGAAACTTCTCGAAACGTGAGTAGGCCACCAAATTGGTGCACCTGACGGCAGTGCGTATAAAGCCACTCAGCTGCTGCATCTGCATCTATATTAATTAATGATGTACGTGAAACAAAATCTCGAGAAGCAGTTTACACTATTCGGAAGTAAGCATTGCGTGTCTCAAAAGCTTTTCAAAAGGATTCAGGAATGTCTTGCAGCGGCGGACAGACACTTGAAGCATCTGTTATGATGGAAAGTATAATATTAAATACTATTTACTACTAATAAATAATGAATAAAATGCGCGCTATGAGATCTGACTGCGCGATATGATTTCTCCCGGCAGGTGGCGAGGCCGCTACACAATTAATTTTCGTAATTCATTTCTGCGAAACGAGAACCCTGTATATTGAGCTATAAGGTACACACTTGATAATTATTAAGCAAGTCTTCCCTCACAGCAATCTTCTGTCAACTGACTCAAAAAACGTACTTGCTAATCACCCAGGGAGCATGCCATTACCAACAGTGGAAGAAAATGGTACGCGAGTGGTCGATTCTTGTTTAATAGAAGTATTAAAGGGAAAGGAAGGGGGTTCACACTTATATTTTTGTTTTTTGTACTATTTGAAATTTTATGTTTATTTGGATATAAATTTTATTAATGTTCCTTGCTTATAACTATTTTAATAATTTTTAATTGTGTCACTGCAGAAGCCGTTTTTCTAAATTTCGCGAGCGTTTATCGTGTTAAAATTCTATATCTCAGAAACTATTTGCTCTAGAAAGCTGTGGCGTGTCTTCAATGATAGAAAAAATGTATTTCATAAAGTGGCAACGTTTGTTTCCATGTTTGTTGTTTACAATGTTGGAGGGTTTTAGCTGATGTTTCCCTCAAAAAGTTAGTTTTTCTGTAAAAATATTTTTGGCCGCACTTTTTGAAAAATTATATCTTTTTTGCATATTCCCATTTTTTTAAGGATCTGTATAAGCTATCACTGTTGGGGGAAAAAATAGAAAAAAAAAAGCGAACAATTAAAAATAATTTATAAATTGCTTCAATATGATGGTATAGTAGAGAAAATAGATCATCAAATTTCAATTATGTCCACCGGTATGCTGTAAAAGTTTAATTTTATTAGATAAAATATTGCTCGAGAAAATGGAAACTTAAGTTGATAATTTTAACATTACAAGGATAGGCCACCATTCCTACACCTCTTGAATCATCTGGAGTTTTTTTTTGTTTTTTGTTTTTGTTTTTTTTTTTTTTAATTTACGGACGCTCTTTAACATCTCAGGTCATCAGCGTCCCATTCAACTCCGGGCGTGAAACGGCCGACAAATTTTGCTCAGAGGCCTCTTCTTTCAAGCTTGAGGTTCTTTTTCGTGCCATAAACGTATGACACGGGACCCACGGTTTTACTTCACTTCCGAAGGAAACAATACTTAGGATTTTTACGCCCGAAAAAATTCATCGGTTCTGACCGGGATCGAACCCGCAATCTTGGGTTTAGGAGGCCAAGTATGGCACCCATTACACCACCAGGACTGACATCTGGAAAATTGAATACACGCCTAAGTGCAAGCAAGTTGTATTGTTTTGCAGAAGATACATTACAAAGGTGTAGATATAGGATACCTAATATTAACAATAATATTATAGGTCTTTATAAAATACAGAAAATGTGGCTTTTGAATATATTGCACACAAATTGCTAAAAATTTAATGTAAGCGTTAAAATTCAGTATCTATCTTTAAGTTAGGTACAGCTGAAGAACTGACCCACCTAGAAATTTTTTATATGTTCAGTATTTAATTTGCTTTATCAATAATTCAAGTGCACAAACTTCGAAATACAACTATATCATACGGTCCGAGTATTTTAAAACAGAAGACTATCGGTCAGAATTGGTGAGGTTAGCATTAGACAGATAAGAAGTAAAGTAGAATATGACACTCTTAAGAGGTGCAATCACAAATTCGGTTAGAACCAGTTTCCTGACCCTTCTTGTGCTCTATCCGGCACTGCAAGGAGATCGCCCTCTCTACAGAATGTATTTACTGCTTTGTTACTTGTGTCGTGCTTGTCTTGTTTGAATGCGTAGCAAGTGTTTCTGCAAGATGGATGCCTTCCTTAGTTCTGACCACTGCACCAGAAACTTCCATTGCTGCCTTGTGGTTCATGAGCTCTCATGTGAAGACGGCCCAATAGATTTACGGTTTTGTGCCAGACACTCTTGAGTGCAAGCGATTTTTAGCCTCATTTACCAGAAATGTTTACTTTTCATGTGTGCGGCTGTGATGTGAAAATAGTGACATTATACTCCCATTTAATAATAATATTTAAAAATTTTTACTTTCTATAACAATAGACAAGTTTTATTATTGACAATGGTCGTACATTACCATAGTCCCTGCATAGAACATTCTGGTTATGCACGCATGCTCACTAGCTATAATTCAATACCACACGGGGAGTTGTCTAGATAGCCTAGTTAAAAAAATGGAATATATTTTCAACGCCTTTTTATATGATAAACTATTTAGGTCATATTTTCAAAGATTGCTACATGAAATTACCTATTTCGGACAATAAATTTACTTCCTAAAAGATGAGAGAACGTAGGCTTTCACGGCCGGAGTCGTAGATGTCAATGCTATTTTCTTCCGGGCTGTTATGCCGTAGTCTGCTGGAGATGAACTTTCCAGACGTATCGTCCTCAACTACAGCGGACATCTTCAGTGAAGTGGGCGTAGCTTCTCCGTTGATAAGATAATGTTTAGGTTTTCAAAAATGTGTTAATTGTAATATTTCATAGATTATGAGAACTCTATATCTATCCAAATTTCGTAAAATATATTAGCGAATCCCGAAACAATATAGTAGCTATTGCAGTTGTACACATGAAAAGATTTTTAAAAACTTTCTTCAAATTTCCATCGATCCTGCTTACTAGGCACCGAAAATGACGATGAAAAATGTATATATAATATAAATTAAAATGATGTAACAAAAATAACAACTATAGAAACAGAAAAAAGATAAACCCTTAAAAAGTCACAGTTTTTGTATCGCTATACTTCGAACTACTTGAGTTCTTCTAAGGCAAGAAATGAACGAATAATGTTTAACGCCCGTTTTAGCTACAGTGGCACCACATGGACATTGGTGATGCATGAGGTGAAATGAAATATTGGGAAAGGATTTATTTTTAAGGAAGGAATTATTGATTATTCCTTTGCAGAAAAAGAAATTAAATAAAAAATGGCAAAAAGAATCCCTCTTCCAATCTCTACCAACGAAATAGCCGAAGAAAAAAGTTGCTTTTTTGTGTGTTAGAGCATAACACCCATTAATTGATCCATTACCTCGTATAGCATCTATTTCTTTTATAAAACACAACTTATCTATGCAATTTATTCCGACTTGCAGTCAAATGAAAAGGCGAACTTGCGCATAGTTTGAAGAAAATGGATTGCAACTTTTGACAAAACTTTTACAGCTGACGTCTACCAATGGACGCATGACATACGTGGTAGCATAAAGCCAGCATAACAATGTCAAATTTTTTTCTTGCAGAAGACGAGACTCGAATAGCAGACAAGGTTCGAACTCTCTCACACAAGTGGAGAGAGTAGTTTAGTCACGCTCTGCCGAGAGTGCACATTTCTATTGTTGTCTCACTGTACCCCTTTTCCTTCCTTCAACAGTCAGAATTTGTTCCCTTTCGCCTTGCTGTTTGGACGGGTGGCTTGTAGAAACTCGGGGAGAATAGCGACTTGAGCCGTCTGTACTCAGTAGCGGTTAATTTCAGAACTAAAATTGTGACAAAGAGTTTTAAGATCCTTTTAATTGCTAATTTAGCTGTATTTTTATGAGAATAAATTCAGTTCAAGACCTCAACAACGTAATTTGATCCAAAATATAATCGTAGATTATTATAGTGACAACACACTTTATTTATAATAACACACAGAAAACGCACATAACAGAAGTGTAAGCAATTATCACCAATAATAACTAAAAGTATACAAAAGAAGCTTCTGTTGCACCTTAACCATTGTAATATTGTAATTCGAAAATGTTTCAAAATCCCATTTATTTTACATTTTATAATTTTAGTGGCAGCACTACGAACTGTTTAAAACCGTTCCTATTGGCGCTTTGTAACTGAACATAACATAAGGTATACCAGTAGAAGGCACAAACACAGAAATAACGTTAATAGGGCATAAACAAAATAAAGTTACCACCAGTTAAGGCTCAGGTTAAGCAAATAGAACCCTCCCTTCCTTCTCACTTGACACTAGCTTGACGTCAACCTAATTCGCTATCGCTTACGCTCATATGTTGTTGGAAGCGCTCGATTGTGAACAATTATAATTCCTTGGCCACCAACAAACATAAAGTTAACATGTAATACTTTAATATAAAATTTAATTCTTAAATTCTTGTTAATTTGTTTATCCACTGACATATTTGTTGTATTTATATGGAAGCTAGTAACAACTTTACTAAATTCAGGAGTAATAAAATGTAATATCCAGATTGTGTCTTGATTAAAATTTAAATAAATTAAGAGAAACGACAATATAATTAAAGTAGGTGCATCTGCAATGAATATACACTTATTCTCTTTTGGATATATGAAAACAATAATATGGCTTCATTTCAAATAGTTATTGTTAGGGTTATACTTTCAGGACATTGATCATAAATTGTTCTATTAAAAAAGATAATTTAAACATATGAAAATTGACATGCTCTTACGTTTTCTAAATAAAAAATATATATTAAAATGTCGTACGTTACTTTTGAAATATCAGCTATGTTGTCCTATGCGTCTCTGAGACATCTAGGATAAATAAGGAAGTCGGAGCTTGTAAGTATACTGAAAACAGCAGTGGTATTGATGTGAGCAAATCATAACACAGAATGAGACGCTCTTAGAGTACGGACTTACCTTGTTTGATTCTCTCCCTTACTTAGGCATTGTACAATCTAACAATTTATAATTAGACGTGTAATAAGTTTTCCTCAGTCCTCATAACTGGCAAATGCCAGAGAGGTACCATAAACTGGAACGTTTCCGTCCTTAAAAATAAATCCTTTCCCAATATATCATTTCATTTCATGTATCACCAGTGTTCACCGCATGTGGTGCCTCTGTAGCAAAAACGGCGTTAAACACCATTAAAAAGTCTCAATCTGTAGCTAAATTCAAATAAAACGAACTTTCATCACTAGTGTATGTATCTGTCAAACGTTTAGGCTCATCTGCTGGAAACATGCCCAGCGGTTTCCTTGCACATTCCTTTCTCCTCCTCTTCTGTTCATTGGTTAGAGAATGTGGATTCCACTTTGCACAGATTTTTCGCAGCTTTAAATGTCCATGGACTGCTTGTCAGTGCTGCCAACACTAATACCTACTTCCATACTTAGAATTTCAACAGTAACAAGTAGATTTTCGTCCACCAAGTTCCTCACTCTGAATAGTTCTCTCGTTCACAGCTTCCCGAGGCCGACCACAGCGAGGGTTGTCTTTCAAAGTCTCTCACCCTTCTTGAAATGATCTAATCCATTTTGTAATTGTGTTAAATGAACACACTTGATCACCATGAGCAGCTAGCAAGTCCTTGTTATTTTTTGTTTTTTTTTTCCACTCTTTCACGTAGCTTATAGCGTATGAAAATGTACAATATAAAGTACATTTTCTTTAGAAATATTTCTGGTTTTTCACCAGCTGTTGACACAGGACTGATTTTTTTTGATTCGTTTTATTTAAGAACGCTCTTTAACATCTCAGGTCATCAGCGTCCTATTCAACGTGAAAATGGCCAACAAATTTTGCTCAGAGGCCTCTTCATTTAGGCTTGAGGTTCTTTTTCGTGCCGTAAATGTACGACACGGGACCCACGGCTTTACTTCCCTTCCGAAGGAAGACATACTTAAAATTTTTACGCCCGAAAAATTCATCGATTCTGGCCGGGTTTGAATCCGCGACCATGGGTTTAGAAGGCAAGTATGGTTACCACTACACCATCAGGACCGACGACACAGGACTGAACTCAACATACTGTAGACAGAAACTATTATGCAAGGAAAGTCGCCAGGAAAGTAAACAAATTCATAAGGATCTTCAAAGGAATTGTTGCGGTCCATAACCAAAAGCTGTCATGATAATAAAATATGACACATTTAATGTATTTGAGAGAACCATGGTTTCTGATATCATTGGCTTCATTTAGTTCGGAAAGGGAACTTCGCCTTGATATGGGGGGAGGGGAGGGAGAGGAGGAAGAAGAAGAAGATGAAACCTGTTCAAAATTTTCTAGTGTCTCTGATCCCAGCAAACATTAACGGTGAATGCACGAGTGAATGAATGAATAAGAATGGCACAACTCCAAGAGAGGAACTTGTCATGCGTTGGTTGGAGCCCCCCCCCCCCCTCTCCTTATCTTCAGGAGTGTAGTACACATCATAGGCACGCCACTACGCAATGTAGTATTCACGTATAGGTATGTCGCTCGACAGCATGATGACGGTACAGTAGTAACTAGTAACGTCAAAATCTTGTGTGGCGCGCGGGTCCAGCTCCTACACTCGCTCTTGGGCTAGTAGTTGGCCGGCAAATATAGCGAGCGAGCCACGATCGATGTTCTCTGCTTGTCGCAAGACACCGCAGCAAGAACCGGCATTCAATTGCCGGCTAAGCTGCGCGCGAGTTGGTCGGCGGTTACTCCGGTAAGCCTGTGGCCCGCACATTTCGTTTCGCGAAAACTCGGGCGCTGCGTTTCTGACCGTAGTGTAATGCAAATGTATTGCATGATGTTTTAACTGCATTCTTACTGTTCTGAGTAACAAGTGCTAGCGAGGAAGTTGAACCCTTATTTCTGTCATCAAATTTCTGTATTGTTTTGCTCTCCGGCAACTAAATAAACATTCATCGAGAGTTGCTGTCACCCAGCAGTAGGCCGCGGATATCAACTTTCGGAGTCAGGTAAGCCTGATGGTCCCATTTTTTTTTCTGCTGCGTATTCTTCCAGGAACGCATGCTAACAAAGTGTTACCAACCGAGTTTTTTCATTCTACAACTTGTAAACTTCGTATTAGTTAACAACATATAGAACATTTAAAGCAACTGTGAATAACCGCTCGTTAAAATAGAACTTAAGTGACTTTATGTTAATTATTATTGTTTTTTGAACTTAAATATCGTTTACTATCTGCGGCTTCTTCCCTAATTTAAAAAATAATAAAATTTTATTTTTATCATACCCATAATCCACTCAAATTACCTTACATGAAATATTTCCAACTTTAATTCTTTTTTTCTGTAGAAGGAAGAAAAATATTGCCTCGTTCACAATCATACAACCTCAAAATTATTTAAAACTGTGTAGCACTTTCTAGAACGCTAACAAGGGGCTATATATTTTTAAAATGTTTTGTTTATTGCCGCTTTGGCTTTTTCACGACGTCTGTAGATTGTAGACGTGAATACTGTAGGTGTAGTCATGAATTATATGAAATAAATTAATGATGACGCAAATGAGCTCGGAGTCCTTGGAGTCTTAAAGGTATCTGCACTCACCTTTCTGACTTCTCAGTACAAGGAAAAACTTCTAAAAGAACATTAGCACACGGCCTGACTAGGAATCGAACCAAGGATCTCGGAATTAGCAATTGCAAACGCTACCACTAGACCACGGAAGCGATCTGTATCTATGTTCATCTGTTTTTAAGCAATTTAAGTTTATATTTAACGAATGAGTAATAACTGATGAACTTTCGGCGGAGAATTGACGTGAGAAATTTGCTGAGCCCCAGAGCTGGATTTGTTGGAGTAAAGCCGCAGTTTCCGAGGATACGGAATATATCTTGTGGTAAAAGTGACCTCCATTAGCCATCCTCGGGGAGACCATTGTGACGTAAAAGGGTACTAAAGTTTACGAGCACAAAATTAGCACATTGATTTTTCAGGCGTTGGTAGTTTTCCTAAATGGTTGCACTGGTAGGTTTTGGAATTCTTGAAACTCCTGTCTTACATATTTCAGGCATGCTGAAAAGTTTGTTTTTGATGATCAGTGTGTGATAGTTAAAGCCTTTAATGTGCTGATGGCCGTTTGTTCATGTTTAGTTAATACTCTCTAAACAGCTCTGTTTTCGTATTGCTAACTTTTCTGGTTAGAGAGTGTCGTGTTCAATTCTACTGTTTATAGTTTACCATCACCGGAAAAAAAAAAAACCGTAATAATATAACGGTCCATTTTACTAGTGTCATTTAATAGTCCTTATAATGTAGAGGTTAATTCATATCGTATATTTTTAGCTAAATTGTAGATAGCTTTGGTAGATTTTGCACAACGAAAGTGATAAATGCATACCTATATATATATATATTTTAAGAAACTTAATTGCTTTTCCAACATAGCGCTCAGGAAGGATCGAATCCACAAGGAGTGCTTTCAGTAATATTTATTTGAGCGTTTATGAAAGAGATAATTTAATAAAATTTCCGATAGTTTATTATATTTATTTATATTATATTTTTTTCGTATTCGGCAATTGGAGTACTGTTTCGAGAATATTCTCACATTGAAAATAAATGGTTCCTCAATCGTTAATTTTAATTTCATAACATAATAACGCATAAAGTGTGATAGACACCTACTTATAATAGCGAAGAATGTGCATATATTAGTTTCTTCCTGATTTTCAAACATTAACACTGTAATAGTACACTATTCTGATCGATATATCACCAAATTATTTAATTTTTTTTTTTTTTTTTTTTTTTTTTTTTTTTTTTTTGCAGTATTCGGCATGGACATGTGAAATAAAGAGTTGTGAGAAAATCAGGGTGTGTGAAAGCATTATTTCTAAGAGCTGAGAGCACATTGTCTCCCTGCAGGCGCGATTGTAATCGAAATATTTAATTCTCCAGTGGTTTGTGTGTTTTCAGTAACGTTACAGTGCTCTTATCAAGTTTTTACGATCATGTATTTTCTTTGTTACTGCTAGCAGGGACTTCAATTGATAGAGCAAATTCAACTGCCTGATGACGGAACGAAATATAGAGGTGTTGCGATGTGTGCATTTGTTTTGTTTGTTTTCAATAAAATGTACCTCGCTATATCTCTCGACTTTTTATGCGAAAATATTGAGGAGGAACTTATGATTTCCTTTAAAGTGTTTTGTATCAATTGTCGCTACCAGTTATAAGTATTTGTAAGTACCGAATGTTAATTCTTGATCTAATTTCAATTGTTAATAACACATTTCAGTTTTAAAAGGCTTATGTGTAACCTATGTTTTAATGATTATTTTAAATAATGTACAAATGCACTTGTATGATTTGCACACTTAACACACACAATTTACAGATTAAAGTTTCTGAGCATTTCAAATCCTTCACTAATGGTTAACAAAAGCACACATATATTCAATTAAGTTCCATCATAAGCACAAGATTCAGTTTAATATGACTGAAGGCTATAAAAATTCGAATTGTGCACACTAGTATTAAAAAAAATCAAAAGAAATACTTTACAAAACATGATGTGAACCACATAATGAGTTTATTACGCAGAAAATATACAGGCAATTTATTTAGTAAATTGTGGCTCAGCAATCGAAGTTTATACTCAGTTTTACCCGTTGTTGATTACTGCAATGAATAAAAACATTTAAATGGACAAACATTTTATTATGTATTTTGCTATGGCATTATACGCACAACGTTTTTCAAAAGCAGCGCATGCTGTTTTTAGAAAATCTCATAATTGTCAAAATTATATTTTAAAAAGGCCTTTTTAATTATTATTTAGCTATCGGTAATGTTTTTAAAATGTATAATATTCTCTTTTATATATAATTTTAAAAATGAACAAATTTTAAATTTATGTACATAGAAAATAGCATTATTTTAAAGAATTTCGTGTTATCTAAATTTGTTTTAAGTTTTAACGAAGAGTGTCGTATATCATAATTTGGTGCAAACAGATTTATTACCTCGAAACTTATTATAAGATGTTATATTAGCTTCTACATAATCACAAAAAATATATGCGTGAATAAACTGGTTTATTCCATTTTAATAATTAATGGAAGGCTAAATGAACTATCCCCGCCATGTTAAATTCAGCAAATTCATTACTCATTATCTTAAAAACTCTCTGTTACTCTGTTAAAAATAGCTGGTCCAAATTTCAAGATTTTGTATTTTAAATAAGTTACTGATATAATGGAAAATTTGTATAGAAAATTGCATTATTACAGAAATTGAAATTAAAAATAAAAATTTAAAGAAAACTCTAATTTATAGAAGAAATATACTCCACCAAGATAATAATTAATTTTCTTTTTATGATCCTGATGACTTTTTTTAATTTTATCTATTTACTTACCGAACAATTAGAAAAATACTCTCTAGGGCAAATGTTTACAAAATTATGGAAGTTGAAAATGAACGAATTATCAAGCTTAAACAGCTATAACACATAATAAAAAAAATAAACATGGTTAGAATAATCTTGATATTCCAAAACGCATACATATAAAAAATAAGCGTGAAAATCAAAATACTCTGATATCAAAATGTGAAATATTTTTAAAAATCATGAAAATGCCTCTTTTGACTCCCCTTAAAATTATACCTCATTAAATGTTTCATATTTCACTTTGGCAATGACAGACTAGCTAAAACTTCTTTCGTACATTTTAAATTACTATTCGTAAAACTGTTTTCATAACAGAACCGGTCAGCAAATTATTTGTTTGCCATAGTAACACACGCTTCTGTAAAACAAATGAAGTACTGCAAAGCGATACATTATGAGAAAAAGAATAGAATGGCGCTAACTATGTTGTTTGACGTCATATCATGAACAATGATGGTCGTAAAATACTCTGGGTTCAAGAGGACTTCAATACATAACATTGTCCAATCATTTTCTTAAAAAAAATAAATAAATAAATAAAAAAAAAATAACATTGCATTGTAAGAAATGTTGATGGTGGTAATTTTTCTCGTAGAAGTTATTTAACTCCATCAGGTGGATGTTCTACTTTAGAAACTGACTCAGCGTGGGGATTATCTCAAGGTTATGTTGTAGGTCTAGTAAGCGAAGTCTTAACCTCTCGCAACATTAGAAGGTTGTTTCCGTTTGCGCAAAGTTGAACACATATATTTCTTCCGCATGTCAGCATAAGTAACAGAGATTGTTTCATGGGCTTCTTCTTTTTTCCAGTGACATACTTACTTTATTTTTGTAATTTTTATAGCAATAAATACATTTAAATTGAAAACAAAATCTTGTTCAGTCCGGCGTTCATATTACAACAGTAATGTTTTTTTCGTCTGTTAGCAATCATTTCTAAAAATATACCATCAAAACAGAATAAGCATAGTAATTGTAAACTTAATAATTTATTTATATATTTTTTCTCAACATTTACTTTATGAGTTTAATATTTGCACTATGAACACAACCTTTCATTCTCACGGCCGCTCAACCTGACTAAAACTTTTTCCAGATTTTTATTTAGCAACGAAAGCAAATGCCAAGCTGCATTCCTCTTTGCCATGAAACTCAGTGCTTCCCAAATAACCATTACCGTTAAAAAGCAAATTAAATTAGATAGTCGCTTGATGAAGAATGCGCTATCGCCATCTTTCTGACATGATACGAACTGAATATTAATATCAGGTTTTACATGAACCCAACAGATGTCACGACAAGAAAAACGCAGTGATTGAATAATTGCAGAGTGCATAAAGCTAGTCCGGCCGCCATGTTTTTTCCAACCGTGCAGCCAGTTGTGCATATATATTTAAATGAGAATAGTTCTGTGTTTCAACATTCTATTTATTTCTATGATATAGACGTAGATGTTATATTTTATATGTTTATTACGGAGGCATAAAGTTGATATAAAACAATATAGTGCAAAATATTAATAGACATTATCTAAATATTTTGATTATATAAAGAGCGGTTTTAAATAAGCAATTTGAGATAGGAAAAGTATGCTACTGTCCGAAAATATCGTGCATGTGAACCATAGAAGTAATTGCACTGCGATATTGAGAAATAAATATTAGGGAAAGCTTGGGTTAAACTTTCAACTTGAATGTCTTCACTCCTTTTTACAGGTCGAAAGAAACCACCAACAGTATAATATTGGGATATCATAATCTGAAAATTCTCCCGTCCACAATTTCGTTTACTAAATCCTTCATTTGTGAAACTTGACAGTTTTCTGCATATTTCTCGCTAGGCGCAATTGTTTTGTTTAACAATTCCTGGTTACTATACAAACACTTAAACATATGTGAGCGCGTAAAGTGAGAGAGTTCTAATGCAACTTACTTGCAGGGCAAGCATAAGGAAGGAAAAGGACAGTATGGTAATCTATTTGAAAAACGCGCACCGAGAATCGGCGGACTACATTAAGCTAAATGATGAAGGTGAAGACGGGGGTGAGATGATCCAGGAACGGCAGAATGCATGGCTGGAGAAACCGGAGTACCCTTAAAAAATCTGCTCAGGCGCCGCTTCATCCCCCAAAAATTTATACTTCAATTAAAATATAAACACTACAATTAAAAGACTAAATTTACGAGCGGGGACTCTTATCTCCCCATTTCTGATTACAGCGGCAGCACTTTCCCAATAAGCAGTCGCGATTAGGTAGCCCGTAACGTAAATAACCGCATTGTTTTATTCTGTTCAAATTCGAACAGTGACAACAGCTCAGATTGTCAGAAAACAATAAAATGCAAATGAGTGATAACAACTGAATTCTGTTTAAAATGTAAACATCTCTGGTCACTAACTTCCCATTCAATTCAGGCGTGCAACTGTTGGTTCTGTGCCCTACATTTATCACAGGTAAAGGAACGTTAAATATGAAATAAGGGACCTATGAGCAAAATTTATCGGCAGTTTCACGCCTGAATTGAATGGGAAGTTAATGACCAGAGATGTTAAAATAGAATTCTTAAGTAAACCAAACAACAACAACAACAACAACAACAACAACAATAATAATAATAATAATAATAATAATAATAATAATAATAACTCCCTTCCGAAGGAAGCCATACTTAATATTTTAAGCCCTAAATATTTCATCGAGCCTGGCCGGGTTTGAATCCTCGCCCATGAGTCTACGGGGCGACTATAGTTATCATTATACCACCAGGATCGACTAAGTTAAGTAGAGATCCTATTTGAAACTTTAAATGTGACAGTGGCTGCGGTTTAGGGTGAAAACTAAAATTTAATCAACATTTGTTATAAACTTCTGGTCAATATTTCAACCGACTGTTTTTGTTTAAATTACATTTATATTAAATAGGTAGATATTCAGACTGGAAACTTTTGAAATGAAAATTCTGTGTAAAATGTGTAGTGCACTATAAAGATTGAAAATCTTGTTTGTTTATTTGCTGATATAATCGTGCACCCTGTTTCTTATGGATTCAGAGTTGTTAACCCTTAAAGATATTTGCTCAAATCTTTTCACAGAAATAATTCAAAACAAATGAATTAGTTAAACACAGCCTCATACATATACAGTAGATGAGACGCTGGAATCCTTTTGTACAGTGGTATTAGTGCTTATATATGAATATTTAAGTTTAAATGTCAACAAATTTTAAAATTATGAATACTTCATTACTTTAAGCTCATTTTACTATAGTTTTAATGTACAATATCTAAACGCTCAAATTTTCACAGTCAACAAGCATTGTTCAATGTGTTGCTAGTATTAAACGACATCTAACGAAGTGGAAACCACCTTCAGCAACAGATGAGTTCAGAATATCCGGCGCTTGTCACAGCACCAATGCTTAGTTCTTTATAAGTTAATGTGTGAGTGTACTCTGTATGTGTCTAGAGATAACAAGCTACCCGACAGGTCATTAACTAGTTAAGTCCCATGAGTTATAAAGTTCTAATATACGAGTAGAATAAAACAGTCGAACAAGGGGGCAGGGAGGCCGTTCAATAAATTAAGCGAAACCCTCACCTATTAGGTTAACTTTAAAAGAGAATATAAAATCCAAATTATAGCCTTATTAATTAATTATGGGATTAGCAAAACAAAAGTAGAATTCCTGCAATCTATAAGTATTACAAAAGACTAATTTTTAGAATTATATTATTATTATTATTATTATTATTATTATTATTATTATTATTATTGAGGTAAAACCAACAAATTAATGTCATTCTATTAATTATATAAAATATATGACTACTGATAGACAAAGCTACACTGTGTGGTTATTTTTAAATATTTTTAAGTGAAGCTGTGTTTACGACCTGAGCCCTTGATACCATTTTTACATTCACTAAAATACAGAGAAATAACAGAAACTTTCGAGTTACATTGTGTAGTTAAAACGATGTTCACATATTTCAATAAAACAAAAATCTGTTACTATTTAAAAACAATTACAATAAACTAAGGAAATATATTTTCAATCGGCAATAAAGAATCGGAAGTTTCATCGTTTTTCATTGTTTTTGAAATTTAATTTAATTTAAATGTTAAATGTTATTGAAATAAAAATATATAATGCAAAAGTTTTCTGAAGGTTATTAACTTATTACAGAGCGCTCTTACTTACAAATATAATTCTCACACATATTAGAATAATATTTCATATTTGCTATCTTCACGACGATGCTGTTGTTAAATATAAAACATATGCATCGTTATAAATACAGTTTATATGTGAGTTAATTTGTCTTTTTAATTTAAAACAATATAGAGAAAAATTAAACGAAAGAGTGCAGTTTAAATTTCGGTTTTCAAGTCCTAAATGTTCGATTTCCCTCAGAAACTATTTTCCTTATTTGACTTAAATGGTATATGCCGAGTTTAGCTGTTAAAAAGCAAATAATGTGAGCGCCTGTAGGAAGAGCGCTTTTTAAATTTTGGTTTTCAAGTCCTAAAGTTTAGATTTCCCTCAGAAACTATTTTCCTTATTTGACTTAAATGGTATATGCCGAGTTTAGCTGTTAAAAAGCAAATAATGTGAGCGCCTGTAGGAAGAGCGCTTTTTAAATTTTGGTTTTCAAGTCCTAAAGTTTAGATTTCCCTCAGAAACTATTTTCCTTATTTGACTCAAATGGCATATGCCGAGTTTAGCTGTTAAAAAGAAAATATTGTGGCTGGTAGAGAAATTTTTAAATTTCGAGTTTGAGATTAACCCCACTCCAAATGACCCGGTTTCTCTATTTTTCAGATACTACATTTTTTATTTTATTTAAATGGAATACTCGGAGTTTTGATACGAAAAAATAAATATTAAGGCCACATGAGCGATTTTTAAACCTTGGGTTTCTAATAAACCGCCCCCCTCATAATAGTCCGATTTCACTGATTTTCACCGCCACGGGTGGCCGAGGTAGTTAAATCGCGGACTCGGGACCGGGAGGTCTGGGGTTCGAATCCCGCCAGGACCGTCCTCCAGGGAGGAAGTTTTTTCCAGGTTTTCCTTAGGTCTCATAAATGGCAAATGCCGGGGAGGTACCCTAAACTTAGGCCTGGAACGTTTCCTTCCTTAAAAATAAATCCTTTCCCAATATATCATTTCATTTCATGTATCACCAGCGTCCATCGCCTGTGGTGCCTCTGTAGCAAAAACGGGCGTTAAATATTATTCATTCATTCATTGATTTTCGAAAACTATTTTTCCTACTTTATTTCATTGACACATACTGAGTTTCTTTTAAAGAATGTAAAATTGCAGCGGATAGAGCGATTTTAATATATCACTTTAAACCCAATTTGTTTTTTTCAGATATACCCCCTCTAATAGCTCAATTGCCATGATTTTCGAAAAATACTTTTTTTATTTTAAAAAATCTGCAGAGTTTCGTTGAGAAAAAGCAAAAATTGGGGCCGCTAGAGCGATTTTTCATTTTCTTTTAAAATTTCTCTTTAGATTAAACCTAACCCCCAACAGTCAAATTTTGCTGGTTAGCGAACTCGACGAATCGTTTGATAATTGATGGCTATGTGCCGGGTTTCGTTGAAAAAATTTTTTTTTCACCAGCTAGAGAGTTAATGAACACGCACATACACACACACATAGATATGCATATTTTCGAATTTTTTTTTAAATTGTGGGTGCCTAGTAGGTACGATTGCAGATATAGATATATTAATAACATTCATTCTATGGGTACAACCACAATAGCTTATATTCTTTCGGAATTCGCTATAATAATAATAATAATAATAATAATAATAATAATAATAATAATAATAATTGAAAAATAAGCAGATTTTGACGGTGCTAACCGCAATAGCCTCATTCCTTCATTAGGAATTCGCTGAAAGTCCAACTTTTATATTGAAAATTCAGTTTTTATACCTTTATATTATTTGATATTTGGAACTTAGTTTGTTTTCAATCAGTTAATATTGCCTTGATAGTCGATATTATAGGAAGAAACTATAAAATAACAACGTCTAAGGCCTGTCCTTGTCCATTCTCTGATAAAACAACAATGGGATCGTGCGCCAATAGATCACTTATTGTGAAACGGAGCAAAGTAAAATTTAATGGAACGTATGTATTTATCGACTTATTGCATGCAATATATGGACAAAAGTCTTTTATTTTCATCATTAACGATAAGAGTAGTTATTTGTGCATTAAGAGAAGTAATAAAGTTATTAAATTCGCATTTATTAAAATATTCTTCGCCCAAATTTATTTACGCTATGATATTGGAATATGTGAAAAGAAGGTTTTATGATGTTTTAAATTCTCCATTACTTATTTGACTGGAACTGCTCACAGCATCTCTAAAAGAAATGAAAAACAATTATGCATTTTTTTTATCTACTTTTTGAAAAACCCTCTTAATAACATTAATAGTGTAATACTTCGACAAACCTATCACTACAGTTTTCATGCTTATATACAATCAAAAATATTTTAAAATCATAAGATAAATTTAACATTTTCTCCCAGCATTGACGGCTCGTGCGACATAAAGTTGATGAATCCTACCTCAACATAAGAAATTAATTTAAAGTTATGTTCAGTATCTATTATATAGTTTGAGATATATATTTAAATGCACAATTAGGCAATGTATTAAAATAGATCGCCACATTCATTTGTGTGTTGTTTCCCATTGGCGCCATATAAAACTGAAGCTTCAAACAGTAGTACCACACCAATAGCTTCAATAAATTCGGATGCAATAGCAATTAAAGTAATACATTAACAATAAAAAATATTTTTGTAGTCACAGAATATAAAACAAATTGTGACCATACAGTAAACGTAACATTTAAAGTTACTGTAGCTAAACGAAGTTCCAAAAATATATATTTGGCAAGAAGGCAATGCTCGCTAGCTCGCGCATCCTTCTGAGTTGTTAGGGAAACGAGACAACCAAACAACGACATAATGCACACGTTTCTCCCCTATATGCTGCCCACAGTTCGATTCTCCCTTTTTGCTGCATTTGCTATTTTGGAGCAATGAGAGCTGTCATGAAATAGGTCACAAGTGCAACCAAATTCGTTCTGATGGGGTTGGGCTATACCAGAGGATACAGGTATAATAATCATGCCAGAGCTGCGCGCTGTTACCAATAAATTAGAATGTCAGCACTAAGAAATAGATTAAATTAAAGTTAAAAACGAAAAAAAAAAAGAAGAAAAACCACGGAATTAGTAATTACATATGTGTGTTTACAAGAAGGGGTGATTTTCATACGACAGTTCTCCACAAAAATACAGGGTGAGTCAGGACTTCGAGGCTTTTTGTTAAACAACCTAGTTTTCTTACGCATCGTTTAGAAGTTGTGCACTCCTGTTTGTTTCTGCATTGATTCCAAAACTACATAACGGTGCCTCGTCCTTGCCGAGTACCTCTGTGTGTAGTCTATGGGTGTGCGATTGAATACAAGATGAACGTTTGTGCTTCCCCTTAATGTGTTACGGGGAGGCTAATGTAAACGGCCACCCTTCTTAACTCTGCTTCTGAGGCATTTGCACAGTGTCGGGTATACGACTCAGTTGACAAAGACACGAATTGATTGAGTGAATATTTGTTGCTTTTGATCAAAACAAAACATTTTACCATAGTCCCACTGCTACGCTATTGTGATTAATATAATCAGGATCGGGAAATTTGAACACCTTCTGTAGTGTTTGTCCCACGAGTACTTGCAGAAAAGATTAATATCAAGTCATAATTGTTAAATATCCATAACCCCGTGATTTACAAGTATTTCATGGCGTTGATTTATTTTTATTTGTTTTATTTACGGACGCGCTTTAACATCTCAGGTCATCAGCGTCCCATTCAAATCAGGGAGTGAAATGGCCGATATATTTTGCTCTGAGACCTCTTCTTTCAGGCTTGAGGTTCTTTTACGTGCCGTAAATGTACGACACGGGACCCACGGTTTTACTTCCCTTCCGAAGGAAGCCGTACTTAGGATTTTACGAGCGAAAAAATCCATCGACCCTGGCCGGGTTCGAACCCGCGATCTTGGGTTTAAAAGGCAAATATCACTACATCACCAGAACCGACTTCCATGGCGTTTATCTTCTAAATGACACGTCACAGAACAAGGGCCCTTAACAGGGGAACAGCTATCTCTCCTCAAAATTTGTCGATGAAGTCCTGAATCATGCTCCGTAGCATTGGAAGAGTAAGAGCTATTTAAATGTTTAAAACTCTTTTGCATAATATTCCCCATGTATCTAGTAAGTCAAGGGGGAATACAAGAAACATTGTATAATATCTAACCGTTTTTAAAGTTTGTTTACATAGTATGTAGTTTTCGTAATTTTGATGCAAAAATTATTTAACTTGAAGTGTTACAAATTTAAAAGAAAAGTTTTTGCTTTTATACGAATGACTATAAATGTTAAAATTATTATTTATGAATCATTAATTACATTGTATTTCCCTAATAAATGTATGAAATATATCTTTTATCAACTTATTTTCCTATCATTTGATTAATTACCCACTTTTCTCCCCTACAAAACTTACTTTATAGACGAGAAGCAAACCCTACTCGCTGCCTGTTAATTGCTGCTTGTCAATACCGCTCATGTGCCATTTAGAGACAAATGAGAGATCATATGTTCTTAGTTTAGTTCTTTTCCATACAGCTAGGCGCGCTACCTTTGATATGCCTAATTAGGGTTTATTATTTCTTTATTAGCCAAAATGTTTTAAAGTTTTATTGTTACATTTATATTTATTTACTATTCCAGTTAATATTTATTACAAATGCAATCATATTACATACGGTGCATAAAACATGGTACTTTAAACGTTTTCTGTTGCTTATTTTCATTGTATAGAAATGAAGATCAAACGAGCAATTTGTTATACTATAAACAATAACTAGAATAAAGGAATTAACAATTGGTTATTTTTTTAATTTTCAAAAATAACTTGAAACTTTATAAATATATTATGTTATAGACGATAATGTTTAATTTTTCATATGTAAAATATGGTTGATCAAATATTGACAAGATAATTTATTGCAATAGCACAGTGACTGCTTTTATGCAATAATCGAATTTGTAAAATCATTTATAGTAGGACTAGTTTATAAAAATAACACTAACATGACTGTTTGCTATTACCAACGGAGAAATATAAACGTAAAATATTTGTGTGTTTGAAAATTATTTATTAAGAAATAAAGGAAAAAAAATTAAATTTCAATAAATTTGGAGTTTTGAAGCTCTGAAAACTTAAACTTAACAATTGCTGTAAAATATAATGGCCTCCTAAATTCCAGCCCTGGGGTTTTATAGAAATTCAAGCTCAACAGAAGGACCGGGAAGCAAACGCTATCATTTTAAAATATGGTATTTCTATTTCGAGTTGTATTGTAGTAATATAAAATATGCAATTCTTTTATTTTAACAATAAATATCATCAACAGTGACATATTAATTTTACAACTCATTCTTAAACTCATATTTTACTTTACATAGGCCTTGGGCCAAATGATAGGTAACTGTTCATTTACAATTGTTTTTCAGTTGTTTTTATGTAGCTCTCAAGTGCAGTGGAACTGTGCAGTAGCTTACTAGAATTGTGGTAATAAGTGTAGTAAAACGTTGAGAATTAATTTCAACTGTCAGAAAAAGACCGGAGGATTAAACTTATATACAAACAGTGTTAAGAATGACCATGAAACAATAAGATTTTCTTTTAATATTGCATGTAATTTATTTTAATTATCACTTACATTAGTACGGCCACAATGCCATATTTTGAATACGAAAAATGTTTATGATAAAAGTTCACATTTATTTTCGTTCTATGTTTAGCTTAAATTAGATTTTCCCATTAATTTCGACATCCTGTCCTGAGCCCACATCAGATACCTAAATAACCACGCTTTGTGACAGATATAGCATTAATATTGTATACGTTATTATTGATCAAAGTTGTGCGAGCAGAAATGCAAGGGAACTTCTCTATCGGTGAAGCCGGCGCCTGGCGTAACCTCATCCCCAGGCGACTTGCTTTCAGTCTCGGATGCAGCTCAAAAAGAACTCTTGTGTTTATATGCGTCTAAATAGCTTTTAAACAAACAGCCACTTACAAGAATGTATGTAGTCTGTCTATGTAGATATAGGGTAGGTCTCCTTTTCTAAATAACTGAAAAGACGAAACATAGACGGCTTAAAACGGTAGAGAAAGGTGTTTGGGCAGTGGTTACGAGGTATTTTATGCCCTGCGTTATTTCTTTGTTTACACGAAGTCAGTTCAGTGCAATTAGAAAAAGCTGGGGTTTTCATTTTTAAGTGGCGCGGTTTTAAATGAGTTGTAACAAATGTGCCAACAGCAACCCACATGCGAGACTTGTGTTCAACATATGTACATACACACACACCTGCTGTAGCCGTGTTAGAAAGAGAACGGAAAGAGAACTGTTGCGTAAATTTTCTATCCTCGAGTTTGTGAGATGAATAGTAATTTGGTAGGTCCGCTTGTATTTTTAAACAGGTAAACATTTACAAATTTAAATGTAGTTTTGTAAGGGAGTTTGAAATCTCCTATATTATCGTGCTTGTTTAGCTAAATTTGTTATTTTTCCTCAATAAAACCTTCATTCATATTTATAAAATATTGCTCATGTATTATAATCTTTATTGTTTGAATGGCATTTAAGAAAAAATTCCAAAACATAAAATATGCTATTAAAACAGAAAAATACTCTTATTATTTCTATTTTATTTTTAAAATAAACCATAAAATGTTAGCACTCGAATTTCGCCAGTATCGTCCCTGTTTCAGGTTTTTACAGGATTTTCTCAATTCTCATCTAATATAAACTACAGGGAAATATCCTAAACTTAGGCCTGCAAAGCTTCCATCCCAAAAACATTCCTTTCCCTATTATAATGTAATTTTCTGTATCATCAGGGTTCACGGTCTGTGATATCACAATAGTGAAAACGGTGGTTAAACACAATTTAAAAAATTGCCCACCTTATTGCAAGACCTACTATTATGACCACTTCAGAAAAGATAAACCCTTCTCAGACGTGGAGCGTTTCTTGTGCTAATTTCTTTTACTGGTAAATTATAATTTGAGTTTGAGAAATGTATATGTTAAATGAGGCCACCTCATTGATCAGTGGTTAGTGTTGCTGATTCTGGCTGGGAGCCCAGGTTCGATTCTCGGTACCTTATTAGGAATTTTTTTTATGTTAAGGAGATCTGGAACGGGGAGAGAGGGTGTTCTTCGATCACGAAAGCCGCGTGATAGGAGACCGGCGGGGGCAGGAATGCTAATCATGTGGTCCGCTACAATACTGCCCTCTGTCAATGAAGACGGAGGTGTAGGATGCAGAAGTCGCCGCGGAAGGCCATGGCTCGCCCCGAGCTGTAGCGCCAAATGAAAAGAAGAGATATTAAATGAGCCCCCAAATACATGAAAAAGAATTCAAACTGACACCGTGTCACTTTAACATAGTTTTGAGGTAGATACATAGTTTTGGATCCTGTTGCGCAGGCATATTTAACACTACACAGTGTTTATTACTTAGAAAATTACAATAAAGAGTGATTACTGCAATTAAAAAAATGGCAATATCAGGACACTGTGACAAATATGGCAAGAACTGCAATTTTTACAGTATCTACATCTAAACATAAACCCACTACTTATGCACAATTATGCAACGTTTTCAAACTGTGGTCCGCGAAATTCTTCTAGGGGGCCCACGAAATAACACTGTTAAGAGCATTTAATCTTGAATATATAGTCTCAATATAGAATCACGAGAAAAAGAAGGATGATACAAATTGTCAATGTGTATTCATTGAGGTAAAGCAAATTATAATCAAATTGAAAGTGACTGTTTATTCTAGGATAAAGATACCTTTTTTGTAATTGCAATGAAAAAGCTGTTTGATACATCTGCTGTAGCAGATAACATACAAACAGTAAAAGCAAAAAAAAAAAAAATAAATAAATAAAAAAAATAAAAAAAAATAAAATAAAATAAAATAAAATAAATAAAAAATAAAAAAATAAATAAATAAATAAATAAAAAAGTAACAGTATCGTGCATGAAAACTGTAAACTAAGAGATTTGATGGTGAAAACAAAAATACTTAACAATGAACATGAAGCTTAGAAGGGAGATATTTTCATAAAATATTATTTATACTGCAAAACACAGTTAGCAAAAACTTCCACATATGTTTGTGTCCACAGAATAGGAGAATGGGTGGTCTAGTCGTTAAGGCGCGGACTTGTGAGCGTGAGGTTTAGGGTTCGATTCCCACCAGGACCGTTCTCTGAATTTTTTTCCCCACGTTTTCTTCAGTCATAGATGACATAAGCCGGGGAGATGCCCTAAAACTAGGCCTGGAACTTTAGGAAAAAACCTTTCCCCATTTTATCACTTAATTTCATGTATCATCAGTGTCCACCGTCGTGATGTTTCAGTAATTAAAACGGAAGTTACTATTAAAAAAAATCTATAAAGAAGAAGAAGAAGAAGAAAGAACTTAGTGGCCGTGTTAGAGTTTATGAAGTGAAGTATGGGGAGGAATTTCTGTTTTCAAAATTTTTAGAAAGGAATAAATTAAACAGTATTTTACTTAAATATTTCTTGAAATGTTAGTTTTGGAACTTATATTATTACCCTCCTCCTGCTCTTGATTAAGTGATCGATACCCAGAACTAATACATTTCATCTTTTAAATTCGTGAACATTAGAGATAAAATTTATTTAGACATAGCTCCATATGAAATATGCATTTTTCCACTCACAAGGATGTGTCGTACCTTTCTGCCTTTTGTCAGTCGCGCAGGGGACTGAAGATCGGTCGCTACTATGTGTAGTCCCGCTTTTAATGCGCTTCCTCGGACGTTGACTTGTAAATGGAACACTGGTAAAGAAGCTTCAAGCCGTAACAGGCACAAGCATGAAATCGGAGGTGACCTTGATGCGACTTTTGCAAACTCTTAAGGTAGAAGAAAGAAAGGAGAAGAAAAAGAACAGGCTCTCGAAGCGGTGATTTGTCTTAAGATTTGTTCAGATCATCGCTTGATTAACGGCATGTCTCTGCGCGGGTCCTACAGCCTTTAGCTTCGTTTCATCGTAACAGGGCAGACAAGGTTGATAGTTGAGCAGGTACAAGCAGGTGTCTAGTAACGAGAGCTACCGAAGTTCAAATCCTGTCCATGCACGAAACATTTTATTTGTTATTTTTTTCAAAAAAAAGTTATGTATGTTGACACAATATAATTTAGTTTCTAAATGTAAACATTTTTATAATGACAAAAAGCAATGCTATATTTGTTTTCACAATAAATAAGAAATTACAACAAAATAAAAGTAATTTATAATTCCCTTTTAGCTTTTAATTTTAGACTATATATTAATGCGTTATTTATTTTGAAAATAAAAATGATTAATTTACGGTTTTGTGTTTGAGCATAAATACCTTATAATTATAATTTATTTGTCCATTAAAATGCACTACTCAAAAAAATTAGAACAACACACGTTTTAATAAAAACCCCAAAATACTGATACAGTGTAACTTTTGACAGTCAAATGTTATGTGTTGAAGTATTGTTTAAAACTAGAATAAAACTCTTCAAGATTTTTTTTGAATAAATTAGTAAAAGTTTCGAGTACTGCTTTTTTTTTAAACCGTTGTAACAGTAATCTGTGATAGGAAAGTGCTATTTTGTGTTCTCTGAGGCTAATACAGATCAATGAAACACCTGAATGAAACATCAGTTGCGAGGACATTCCATTCGCTTTGTCTCCAGGATTCTTCATGTCAGCCCTTCTGTCATCCATAGGGTTTGGGGGCGATATAGAGACAGGTGGATACAAGAAGCGGTCCGAACAGGGGAATAAGAAGAGGTAAAGGATAGATATCTTGTCCTATCAGCTTTGCGCAGATGCAGATCTACAGCCAGGGATTTACAAAATGATGATATACAATAACTGGAATGGTGATTTCTGGTCAGACTAAGAAACAAACTGAGAAGTGCAGAGCTGAGATCTAGAAACCCCTCATTTGACACGTCGGCACAAGGAAGCCCGGCTGAGATTTGCTCAGAATCATCTCAACTGGCAGTTCTGCCAATGGAAGGCTGTTTTCTTCACAGAAGAGTCAAGCTTTCGTTTGACGGGTTGTGATGTCCTACACGTGTAGGGCGACGTCCTGGTGAACATCTTGCTCGTCATCATTACTGAACGAACATGGCGGATTTGGAGACAGTTCGATTATAATTTGGGCTGAGTCTCGGACAGAGCTTGTTGTTGTCCCACAGCACATGAATGCTGATGTTTACATTAATAACATCCTTCAACATGTCGTACCCTTTGTTTATGGTATGGATTCTAATTTTATTCTAATGCTGATAAAGCTAAATGTCATACAGCACAGAATACCAAAGATGTCCTGCAAGAATGCCAAATTTGGGCGACTAATTGACTTATATACAGTTCTGATCTCAGTCCGATTGAGCATGTGGGATAAGCTGGTAAAACTTGTTCACGAGCGTCCTGCTGTGCCACAGAACTTGGGAGAACTCACAAATGCACTCACTGAAGAATGGGAGAGAATCTCACAGATGTTTATTAGGAGGCTGGCGCGAAGAATGCCACGTGGGCGTTATGAAGTCATCGCAGCTCATCGAGGAAATACTGGGTACTGAGTGTTGAAATACCTATGGAAACATTGACTACTAAACAATGTATTCTTGTATTTCCACTTTGTTTTCTGTATCAATCAATTTGTTCGATTTCTAATCCTATAAAATAAAAGTTTGTTAGAATGCTTATTCTAATTGTACACAATTCTTCAGTCGATGATTCCATTCCATTCCATTCCAGTCAAAAATACAATTTTATAAATATTTATTTTAGTGCTCTTAATTTAAACATGTGTTCCTTAATATTTTGAGTAATTCATTTATTATTGCCATTTATTCAACATTAATTTCATAAAATGTTTAAGGATTACTAGGAACAGAACTTAAATTGGCTCATGTTACTAGACATCTGCTTTTGTCCGCTCAGCCGAGCAAAGGCACTTCCTGTTTATGGCACAGCTTGAGCATGAACTGAAAGCATGCATTTGAGCCCAGAATCAGCGTATGATTCTCATACTTTCCGATTCACCATAGAGTAAACATTTCCTACACATATTGTGTTCCGTAACCAGTCACAAACTAAAGAACATGCTGTTCTCCATCAAGCTAAAGTTCTTTGCAGTCTAGACGAAATTTGCTCCTTACAGCGTACGTTGTTCCACCCTCAATAAGAGAGTCTTCCCAGCAAAATATCTTAAGTCACTCAAAGGAGCATCTACGAACTGGGAGAAAATTAACTTACGAGAGAAAGGTGCCGAAAAACCGCGTGGTTGTTTTACAAGTCTACTGGATTTATGCACTCTCAGCCGACCTGGAATGAAAAATAACGGCTTCTCACGAAAAAGATTTTTTCGAGTAATTTGGTAGTAACAGGGAAATATGGGGAGCCCAAGTCTCTGCTTGGTATAATGAAAGGGGAGAAAGCTTAGCATTGTAATAAACAAAAAAACGTAACTTATTATTTCAGTTGTTCTAAATTAAGGATATAAGACAACGCTTTTTACCATTATGTTGGAATTCGCTTTTGATTAACAACCAAGTTCATAATATTGTTACAGTAGCACAACGCTGAATTTCTAGTCCTACAGTATGATAACTGCTAGTGGCTCCCACTAGTGAGGCATAACTTTCCATACACAAGTTGGCAGCTTATAGGTCTCAATCTTGCACTTCAAGAAACATTTCATCTTTTTAAAACTTACGCACTACAAATAAAATATACGAATTACATATTCCCCTTCTTACAGAGCATGCTGCAAATGTGGGCAATGTTGTTGTTGTTAAGAAACAATCTACATCTTTTTTTAGAAACTACCGTCCACACTCTTCAGATCCTCTACACTAAATGACCTAATTTTTTCGGCAACATACCTTCCTCATTCATTTTGACGATATTTCTCAATATTTGTATGCTAATGCACCTGTCACAGCTTTTCTGACGGTCTTCAATGACAGCCGGGAAACAAAATTTTTGACAGATCCTTCAGAATCGCCTTCATTACTACTACTGATGATGGAAAATGTCTCCCATGAAGTTGTTTCTTCAATTTGGGGAAAAGAAAAACGTTACATGGAGCTAAATATGGACTACAGGGAGGATGAGACACACACTTTACATTGTTTTTGTCAGATAATCTGCAACAACATTTGCGATGTGTGGTCGTACATTATCGTGGTACAATATCCATCTTGTGGTCTTTTGCAAGTGTGATAAAACCTTGCTAAGTTTTCAGGATATCCCAGTTACAGTCTGTAGCTACAAAAATAAACCTTTTTGGATAGTTCACATATTACTTTTAATTGCTATTGCATTTAGCTCCAGCTATATTGAAGAGTAAACGCAGTCGACTAACAAATCTAAAATTTTCCGACGATGTGGTTTTACTCACTAAAACACCGAGAGCACTACAAACTATGCTAAAACAATTAATGTGAGCATAGAAAAAAATGCAGGGCTGTCACTAGACAACCTGAAGACGCCGTTAATTTCAAAAGAAACTGAAACCCCAATAAAAATAGATGGAACATTTGTCACATATGTGAGCGAATGCAACAGATGTCCTCCCATGATAAAATGGAGACAGTAGTACAAAGAAGGATCTCCTTAACCTGGAGAGCATTTTGGGCCCTTAAGTTTATACTGTTAGAACAACACTAACTAAGAAAATCAAAATTCCAGACGTCCGAAAGTTGTGTATACCCTGTATCACTATATGGGTATCAGAAATGGTCACCAGAAAAATGCAACGCAAGTCCCTGGGAATAACTTAGAAGGAAAAAATACCCACAGTATTAATAGACAAATTATCTCAGACAACAGGCATTGCAAAAATAGCTACCAGAAGCAAATGGCAATGGGGATGATCACGTTGCAAGAATACAGGACAATAGATGGACCTACAAGATCTCCATTGAGACTCCCGGATAGGAAAAAGGACACAAGGCAGACCCAGAAGTAGATGGACAGATCTCTTCAAGGAACACGCAGGCCCAAATTGTTCAAGAGTAGCAAAGGAAGAGAAAAATGGAAATCTCTCGAGAAGCAACTAATGCGGTGAAAAATGAAGTAACCAAAGAACAAAACACTCCGTGTCTTAAACAGCATACGAACAACTAGCGTGGAATAGCTCACCACGTTAGGAAAAAGCGAGCTTTCCCTACTTGTTAGGAGGCCTTTGCCCTTAAGGGACACAATATACTCTCTTTATCTTACATCGAAGCGATTGGTGTGGTACTTCTGTTTGTAGCTTCGGGTTTCTTTTTTTTTTTTTTTTTGAGTAGTGTTTAACGCCCGTTTTTACTACTGAGGCACCACAGACGGTGGACACTGATGATACATGAGATGAAATGATAAATTGGGAAAGAATTTTTTTTTTAAGGAAGGAAGCGTTCCAGGCCTAAGTTTAGGTACCTCCCCGGCATTTGCCAGTTATGAAGACTGAGGAAAACCTGGAAAAAAACCCAGTCAGGGAGGACGGTCCTGGCGGGATTCGAACCGCAGACCTCCCGCTCACGAGTCCGTGCCTTAACGACCTCGGCCACCCTTGGCGGTATTCGGGTTTCTATGGCACCATTCCGGTGCATAAGGTTCATTATTGCATTTACACAAAATGACATGCAAACAGTTAATTTTATGTAAGTGCTCAATATATTTTTTAAAAAAATATTTTTCCTATTGCACACTTACTGTAGTTCTTCTGATGTGTTGTGTTTTATGTTGAAATCAACTATCTGTTATGTAATATGTATTCCAAAACAAGGAGCAGATATAATTTTGTTCACCATTATATCTTTATATTCAAACTGCATAGTAAACACACATTATTTTAAAATTAAACTCCTTATTCGGAGAAACGGCTGCTCCAAATTTTTAACTTACGAGCCGCCACTTCCGCGATGTAAAACACTATGGTAATTCCAACATAGCATTTATGGTCCACACTCCCACCTTTTTTTTTAAAATAGTCACATTTCATTTAGAAAACAAGTTTTAAAATCCCTGTATAATATATCCTCGGAATATAGAATGAATGACTGTTCATTATAAAACACAAATAACTAATGCACAATGCTTCTGGGAACTCTGGAAGGGAAAACCAGATGATTTCCCTAAACCGTTATCAGCTCACCTTGTATTGAGAAAGGCAAAAACCCAGAGTCTTGTAGCAGGTGTGGCTGTTATTCTGCACCATTGTGTTTCGGTAACGTTATTTGTATAGAGAAATGACGATCGTGAATCTAGCCTGAGGCGAGGTTTAAATTATGTCTCGGTGTAAAGCCAGGCCGTAATGTTTGTTACTGTATCATGTCTGTTCTCACAGCATTCCGATATGACGCTTCCGTGTTAAGAAAGGCTTAATAGGACTCTAGTTATCTGCGAAATAATTTGAACATGAAAGAAGGATAGAAGTAATCGAAAGAAGCAAACAAAAGCTACATTGTTTTTAAATAGACAGGGACCCGAAGTTAGGGGCGGATAAAAGAGGTGCACGTTATGGAAGCTTAATGACAGAACGGAGGTATTGTAGACACCAGTGATTGTCTCAGAGATGCTTTAACGATGACTTGTACTCTCTCTGGTTAATAAAGTACGACATTAACTTAAATGCCACTAAGTCTTAAATAATTAGAACACCTAAGATCGAGGTGTATCGATACTCGAAAAAGATACTCTCATTCCATACAGTCCGGTCGTGAACATGGACACATGGACACTCACGTGACATGAACGAGAAGGTAAATCATACTTACAAAAATATTTTCTATTGTTCACGCATTGAAGCGATTAAATTAAAATTAATCTTAGAATATATGAGGTATTTAAAAAAGCAACAGAAAACTGTATTCTTTTTCAAGTATATCCAGAGTGCGCACAAATGATTGGAGCGGTTTCAAAACAATACTGTAATTTGATTTATTTACGGACGCTCTTTAAAATCTCAGATCAACAGCGTCCCATTCTATTCAGGGCGTGTAACGGCCGACAAATTTTGCTCAGAAGCTCTTTTTCAGGCTTGAGGTTCTTTTTCGAGCCGTAAATGTACGACACGGGACCCACGGCTTTACTTCCCTTCCGAAAGAAGCCATACTTAGGATTTTTACACCCGAAAAAATCCATCGATCCTGGCCGGTTATGAACCCGCGATCTTGGGTTTAGAAGGCAAGTATGGCACTACACCACCAGAACCGATAAAACAAAATTTACGTATTATTACGAAACTACAATCAGATTTTTACAGGGCCTACAAGTGCTATATGTGTGCTCTATGAGTGACCTTACACACATCAATTCTGTAATGAATTCGTCCGACACTCGACTTAGCATGTTCCTGTCAATTCGGTAAAAACCGTTGATGATGCAGGCCCGCAGTTCTGGCAGATCATCCGGCAATGGCGGCGTGAAAACTGCATCTTTCACACAAACCTATACGAAAAAGTCGCAAGGGATTAAGTCGGGAGAGCGTGGAGCCCATGACACGAGTGCTTTATCTTCATTCTCGTTACTACCAATCCATAGGTCTCGAAGTTTGGTGTTCATTAAGTCACGAACAGCATGATGGAAATGAGATGGAGCACCGCCCTGTTCGTAGATGAAGTTTACGCTATCGGTCTCCAATTGCGGCACGCGCCATTGTTCAGCATATCGAAGTAGCGCCCTATAATGGAATTTACAGTGCAGAAGAAGGGGCCATACATTTTAAATCTTGATATCGCACAGAAAATATTCAGATTGGGAGAGTTAGGAACGTGCTGCACAATGGAATGGAGACTTCCAGTTCCCCAAACGCGGACATTGGGCACTTAAACGGAATGCTGCCTCATCACTGAAAACAAGCTTATTGCAGAACCCACCATCTCCATACGCTCCTGTAAACGTTTACAAAGCTAAAAGCGCTTCACTTTGTCCTCGGGCGACAATGTTTGTAGCAGCTGCAAACGTTAACGTGCAACTTCAATCCTTTCCGCAAAACTTTCCAAATGGTTGAACGCGACATGTTCAATCCACTGCTCGCTGGACGAACTGATTTTTGCGGGCTAAGTGTGAAATTAGGTGACACATGCTCGACTGTTTCCTCGGTCGACCCGTACCGTGGTTTTAAACGATTGGAGTTGGTAATGGGTCGATCTTTCCCAAACTTCATTGTAAATTTTCGCCGCACGGTTGTCACAGATTGACTGGAGAACTGCGTAAGGTTTATCATGTTCATCGCCATCTTACAACTGTTGGAGTAGGAGATGCAACTGTTGCGCTCTCGAGGCCGTAGGAAGAAGGGGAATTCAAACGAAACTTACCATCTGTTACAATCACCACATCTGTTAATAACATGGCTATAAAAACATCACGAAACCATTCCAATAAAATTGTGCGCACCATGTATTTCATTTAGAGATACAGATAATATGTAATATTTTCCGATAAAATTGCCCCCCCCCTTTCAATATATTTCTCACACCATTGCACCAACTGTTTTATTCCATCAGGAAACAAATGTTTTGGATTGTATTTTCAAAGAATGCACCGCTTCTTCGACCTCCCCATCAAAGTGTCCTTCAAGGATCCAAACACATGGTAATCCGAAGGGGCAAGATTAGGGTTGTATGAGGAATGCTGTTTGTTCTGAAATATCAATCGTGAAGTCGGTCCTGGTGATCTAATGATAACCATACTTGCTTCTTAGGTCCAAGGTCACGGGTCAATCCCGGCCAGGATTAATACATTTTTTCGGACTTTAAAATCCAAAATATGGCTTCCTTCGGAAGGTAAATAAAACTGTGGTAAATTTACGGTACGAAAAGGAACCTGAAGCCCAAAAAAAGAGACATGTGAACAAAATTTAGCGCACTTTAGCGATGTTAAAGAGTGTCCGTAAATAAACCAAATCAATAGCATTAAGGATAAAAACGCCTCTAGTCAAATGTTCTTTGCGACTGCTCCGTATTTCTGGCTTCATGCTTGTTCTCAACATTGCGCTGTACTATTCTTTGTTTCATTCCTTTCCCGATAATGCTTCAAAAGCGGCGCATTTATATCTCACAAGAAAGTGAAAAGGACCTTCGGTGGAGGGTTGATATTTGAACATTTTCTTGGCCGGAGAAGAACAGTATCGCCATTCTGAAGTCTGCCTTTTGCTTTCTGGCTCATAATGATGCACCCAGATTTCGTTTACTTCCTAGTAATGTCTCTTCAAAAAGGGTGTGAATGTCTGCATACGTGTTCCTTAGTGAACATCTATGGGCACGTCAGTTTTAGTGCAATGGCCTGATACTATACGCTAGATAGTTGATTGAACCTTGTTGCATAATAAATAAGCTACCTAAAAGTACTATTGTAAATAGTTTCCAAACGCCCCTCGTATATGCTAAATGTGAGTAGTAATGCTTGCTAATCGAAGACATCATGAACAACTTGTAATATCTACTATAATAAACTAAAAAAAAAAAAAACCAAATATTTGAAAGAGTATGTTGGAATACAGTTTCAAATAACTGCAATTTTTATTTATTTATTTGTGTTTGTTAATAAGAGACTAGGTATAATTTCTATTATGAAATTTAATATTTTGGTTAATTGCTGTTGATGTTAAATACAAAATTAATACATTTTAAATTATAATTACAAATATTAACAATCTCACACTTACAAATTAAAAACATTTTTTGTTATATTCGCCAGACCCTTATTGGTATGTGGTTTGTAGTAGGGGTAGTAGTAGAAGTGTATTTATTTCAGTGGCATCAATACAATAAAACTTACAGGCGCCAACGGAGCGTAAATTCTTTTGTAATATACTACAAAATAATACATATACAGAAAAAGAGAGGAGGGAGAGAGAGAAGAAGTCTCATTTTAAATGACACACACGCAGCTGGATTCAATCATTTAATCAACTTGTTTCCTCTCCCCTCTCCGGTTATCAGCCTTGTCACATCTGAGCTGTCTCAATTTCATCAGAAATTTACCTAATCTCTCCTCCCTTCTTTTCCTGCCAGCAGACCATCTCTCTTTGCTCGATCTCTTAAAGGAGTGTAGTATTCCAGTCCATTATTCGGCACCTTCACATTTACCCAGTATATGCATCCATGCTTCCCCCTCTTCAGAGATGGGATACATTCTCCGTTCATGATCGTTGGTGATCTTGATCATCCGCCATGTCCCTAGTCTGAGCCACGCAACTCCCTGTCTAGTGAGATTGGCTTCTTTTGATGTACTGCTCCATTCCCAATTCAGATTTAACTCCAATTGCACTTCCTAAGAAATCATCCCCCTGTAATTGTTTGCTGCCTATCCATATCCCTCAAGCGGTTCTTAACCTTCCTCCATGCGCTATTACTATTCCTCTGAGCCACCATCCAAATGGAGTTCAGCCCTATTGTTTCCAGTCCCTTTCTTAATTTGGTCTGTTCCCATTCACCCCTTCATGGTAACACAATGCCCTAATGTCAATTCCAATTTTCGTCACCGTGGTATGTGTTGCTTGTCATTTCACAAAAATCAAGGCCATGAATAACAAAAATATTCACTGTCAGTTTTCTTAGAATATGAAGATCTTGAACTGGAATACATGGAAGCGAAACATATTGCTGTCTTTGTCTTTATTTCTCTTTCCTGTACACCAGGAGGCTTTAAATCGCCAGACAGTGCGGGCCAGATGAACAATTTTAATAATGCTCGCTGTACTATAGTTTACATTTTAAGTATTTAATGCTCAAAATGAGCAAGGTCCACGGCAAGAGTTCTACGGGCAACCTCTGGACCCATGCTCTAACAGAATGGGTCCTGGTGGTGTAGTGGTTATCAAACTTGCCGCCTATACCCAAGATCGCTGGTTCGATCCCGGCCAGGACAGATGGAATTTTTCGGGCGTAAAAGTCCTAAGTAATGGCTTCCTTAGGAAGGAAAGTAAAGCCGTGGGTCCCGTGTCGTACATTTACGGCTTGTAAAAGAACCTCAAGCCTGAAAAAAAAAAAGTCTCTGAGAAAAATTTATCGACCGTTTCACGCCCTGAGTTGAAGGGGACGCTGACGACCTGAAATGTTAAAGAGCGTCCATAAATAAACCAAATCAATCAATCAATCAATCAATCAACTCTCTAACAGTAGCCAGTGACTTTAACTACAGAAATGAAAGAAAGCTTGAACTTTTCGTTGTCTGTGAATCTGTAAATGACTCAGATTTTGTATTTTATCCATATGATTGCTTACTGCAGTTGCATTGACTTGAATTAAGTGATAACTACACTACATCAAATAATACTCACTCTTATAACTATACGTACTTAAAAACTAACTACTTATTATCCAATATAAATTAAATAAAGTTCTATAAAATTGATGGGGCTTAGGGCTTCGCCTAAATCCTGAAGCTCCTAACCCCTCTCTTCTGTATATTATGTCAAATTTATTAATATCCGCTGTTCGGATTTCTAAAAGAAAGAAGCCGTACATTTACCCTGCTCAAAATATCTACCCTTGTAAACATTATTCACAAAAGCAATATAACTTTCACAAACCAAACATTTATCAATTTAAAAAGTTGCAATATTTATAACCTTATACATGATCTGATGCATTTTTTCCTCATGGACTCCGAACATTTCACGGATCCCTGTTCGTCGACGTGGTTTAGAACCCATTTTCTGTAGATAGTAATTAAAATGAGTTTATAATTTTTTTGACACACCAATATAATTTTAATTAAAATTGGAATAAAATTAAACCCCTGGTAACGGTTACTAATGGACCAAAACACATGTAAAATTTTTATTAGTTCAACGCCCATTTCAGACGATACCTCTTCCCTCTTCTTCTTTGTAGACAACACGAAGGTAATGCAAACAAAATTTAGAAGAATGGTCGTTAAAAACCGTAAAGTGGAACCTTTTAGATGTTGGCAATTTTTGCTAGACATGGTTCAAACGCCTTCATCTGCTGACATAAGTTGTTTGAAGTTCAGACTGGAGTAAAATCTGACACGCGCCTCTGATGGAATGCAAAGCGAATATCCGTGTACTTGTACAGGTTTACTTGCTAAGAGTTTACGACCAAAGGAGAGAAGTTGTCCATATGGGCACGTTTCGTCTGAGTAATAATATGTAATGACCTTTAGTGCCCTCTCTCCAAGCACAATAAAATTCCTGGAGAAAGCTCAGTTTAAAATATCAACTTAAAAAAGAAGAAGAAGAAAGGCATAATGCATTCTGAAGATTTAACTCATCAGCAAAGCTGCCTGGAGATTGAATCCCACCAGGACCTTCCAGGTTTTCCTCAGTGATCACTGGAAGATGCACAAGAAGTAACTAAACTTAGGCCTGGAATGCTTGCTTTCCAAATATTTTTCTTCCTAAATTTCTTATTTCTTTTTATCATCAATGTTAGTGAAAACAGGTTAAAAATATCAAATAAACTTTCCCTACTCTCTAAGTTAGCATTGCCTACAAATGCATTACACACGAAGTTTCCCATCTATTTAATCCGATAAAAGAGATGGTTTATACCAAAATTTTTATGCCACATTTTGCAATTTTTATAATAATTTTAAAATTTTGTTGTGCGATTGTTTTTCCAATGTATCAGTGCGAATGCAGATGTTTTCAGGCATTGTTCTGATTCAACGATTAGCGCATAATCACTGTCTCCTAGACTGTTACTTTGTAAGGCAGAGCAAACCACGTGCTGGGAGCTGGGAAGATGGCTAGTGGCATGCAGTGGTATGCAGAGAGAGGGCTTCCTCTGCCAAGTAAAACATTACGTACTGCACGTGCATCATCATCTATTCAAATACTTAAGGCGGTCTATCTCTCTGCGTTAACAAAAGCAGAACATTAATATTTGCGTTGTCAGCACATTCCTCTAACTAGCCATCTCTCCAGCTCCCACAGTAGCTATAGTGACCAGGGAGGGGGCAAGAAAGAACAAAAGTAGATTTATTTTTATTTTCTTTGCTAATAAAATTAGCTCAATTACAATTAATACTTTACTTTCATTTATTTCTTTGCAAAATCAAATTAGTTAGGACTATTGTTATATTACATATGCGAAAACAATGACTCTAGCTGTGGACTTTTTTTATAAATATGAATAGTAGGATGACGATATTTTTAAAACCAAATAGGGAAACATTTGTTTCTTCAGGCTTAAAATATGGAACAAAAACGGCACACTCCACACACACTGAAGTATATAACGATTACTCAAATGTTGCAAATTGAATTATTGACAATTTTTATAGTCAACCTTCCTTAAAAACTTAAGAAGCTTTATAACATTACTTTCACATAAATAATCTCTTAAATTTAGAAAAGAAATGTATTTACCTACACAGTATCAACAGCATCAAATGAGCGAGCGAGGTAGCTCAGAAGGTAACGCTGGGGATTCGTATTCCGAAGGTTCGGGTTCAAATCATTGGGTTCAACCACCTTGACCTTCGTTTCTCCGTGGTTTACCCTGGTCGTTTTGATAAAAGTTGGAATGGATTTTTTCCTTTCCACGAATTTTTCACTTTTCCATTTCATCTGATTCCATTCCATTAGGTCGAAAGTGTCAAGGTGAATTGGGCTGGTGCAGTGTTACAGTGACTTGCTCTCTGGGAAGGTTTCTGTCCCGGCCTCTCTATGGAAGCACCTTTTAGAGGAGCTCGGGGAGACGCCGACATCGGACTGTTCTCTCTGGAACCAATGTTAGGGATACCATCAACATCGGTAACTCACCGCTGTTCGATATCTCCTTCGCCTCATCCTTTCCTCTCGGAGTTCTTTCACTAGGGGCACAGTCGTCACACAATTAGAGATAACTTCTCTACTACCTGCTATAATGTTATTCACCTTTCGGATCACTGTCGGAATATCATATAAACTAAACTGCTTAACGCATTTCAGTGAACCATTTGTACGCCTATTAATAGATAATTACATTAACACATACAAACCTTTTACTATTTACCATGCGTGTAATGCTTTCTTAGAAAAGATAGAAGATGTAGAAGAATGCCATGCGAAGACAGAGGTTGCTCTATCTCTCTCACTGAACATCTCTTTCTCACAATAACGGGCTCTCAAGTGCTCGAGTTCAACAGAAATATCCCCTTCCGACACTAATAATCAAATCCAATTATCTATATTATTAACATATTTATCTGAAAAAATTATTTCTTTCAATATGTTTTTAACGATTTATTCCTGAAATGTTATAGACGAAACATTACAACAAATACCTTCAAAGTCTCTACAATGGAGGGGGGGGATCAACTATCCCCAGCGACTCATAAGTATAAAAAAATTCTTTCTTCCGGTACATTTGTCATAACAAATCCTCTACTAGCAGCATGTTGTTTTGATATATGTATATCTGGAGCACTTCAAAAACTTCAGACTATTTTATTATTACTATTATTATTATTATTATTATTATAATATTTTCTTAATCAATATGGTTGACATAATCAAAGAGATCGTCTTAATCAACATCGTTCAGTATATTGCTGTCCATATCACTGATGGCTTTTAAGCCATTTGAAAAATCTTAAGTTAGTCGACTTTTCAACGTAATGCACTGATATGTTTTCAGTGGTTGTAAGTAGCAAGTCCATGTGTTGGATTATTCTAGAAACGTATAATAGAATGTGATAGTTATGTCAAAACATCTTTTTTCATCAAAGAGGTTGTCATCTTCCAGATCTGGTATAACTTGTTTTTATGTTCAAAGTTTGGAAAATTTGCGGTCCTACATACTAATTTCGTCCTTATAGCGATACAAATCTACATGAATACATACAATTATATATTTAAGTTTTCTATTAATAATTAAATACAAATAGACCTGAATAGAACGCTTAATCTTGAGCCCTCCTTCTCCACCTCCCCCCTCTTCATTATGGTCATTAACCTACTTTGCCGGGTCTTCTCTAGAAATATTCCTAAATTGCGTGAGTATCTCGCATGCACTAATATTTCCCATTATATGTTCACATTTCTATTAGAATTCAGACATTGAAGTGATAAATGCTCATTTCGCGAAATCTCCGTTTCACTGTATTCTGCCAAAATATGCCTCCAGGTATCGCTTTCTCTGCACAATGGCAAATTCTTTCCCCGAAAGCATTAACTGTTTTGCTTCCTTTCCAAGCTCCTAATCTGAACCATGCAAGACCAATTCTTTCTCCCCTGCCACAGATATCTAAATAATAAACCCTCCCCCACACCGAATGTATTTGAGCCTGCAGGTTAAGCGATACTTTTTCTGAGCATTGAGACAAAATATTTTGTCTGTATATATCTCGCAAACATCTGTTAGCCATTTTCCAACTATGTCCTCTCCCCTTAACCAAATATACCTCAATCCAATTTTGCTAAGCCTTTGCTTATTTTAGATGCCCATCCCGTATCCCACCTTCTCCTCATTTGCTCCCTTAGACAAACTGCTCGAAGAAGAGCTTGAGCTTGATTCCTTAACCAGTAATTAATAACAAATTGATAGCAAATTAAGATGTAAGTGGGTCTAACCACTTGAATGATAAGTATCAGTTTTTATTAATGACATCTTATTAGATAATATACATTCAAACCAAAACAAAACAAAAATTCTACTCAAATTTTAAGAGTAAGTTTTGGAAACTATTTAAATTTGTCTTTAGATGAAATGATGCCAAAGTAAGGAATGCTTAACTATTAGCTGAGAAATGACGAATTCATTGCATGGTACAAATCAGTAACTCTATTCACAGCTTGAAGCAAAGAGATCCATATCGTTGACCTTTTTTGTACAAATATATGAGGGAGCGTTATTTATCATCTTCTGAATTGTTTTTTTTAATAGTGTTTGACGCCCATTTTTTACCTTATGCCCACTTGCAGTGAGCAATGATGATACATGAGATGAAATGATATATTGGAAAAGGATTTTTTTAAAGAAGGAAACGTTCCAGATCTAAGTTTAGGGTACCTCCCCGGCATTTGCTATTTTTGAGGACTGGGGAAAACCTGAAAAAAACCTCAGTCAGCGACGATGGTTCTGGCTTGATTCAAACTCCAGACCTCCCGCTCACGAGTCCGCGCCTTAACCCGTGGCGGTTTTGATTGTTTTCTTTTCTGTTTATTTTATTTAGGTATTTAGATTTTTCTGTTATATATTGCTTCTCTTTCCATTTATTTAATTATTTATTTTATTTCACTCTTAAGTTAAATATTGGTTTGAGCAGTTTCGTTTATTTCCTAGTATATTGGGAAAACACGTACGGTGACAGGACCTGTGCTAAATAGATGAGTTAGATTTGTAAAAATGTATTTTATAAACAAATACACTACTACCACCACCCCCACCACCACCACCACCACCACCACCACCACCACCACCACCACCACCATCATATAAATATTGTTGACCATGTCTTTGTTTTAAAACTTTAGTGGATGAGAACCTAAGAAATAAAGAAGGAAAGCTATACAGTGTTTTTGTAGATATTAAAATGGCGTTTGATAGTGTAGAGCGAAGCACTCTATAGGAAAAATTAAGACGTAAATGGCTTTCTGAGAAAATTATTAACGCTCTTATGTCTTTGCATAAGGAAGTCAAATTTGTAATAATAACTGATCGGTATGACACATATGAGTACAGAAAAGCGCAACGAGGGGGGGGGGTTAGACAGGGTTGTATTTATCCCCGCTTCTTTTAATTTATTTATTTTTTGTTGATATCCTTAATGCAATGATGAATGCAGACATTGATGCACCAGTAATTGAAGATCAACAAACACCTATTCTTTTATATACTGACGCTATATTAATTGTCTCTAAGACGGTAAAATGCCTGCAAAATGGCCTAAACGCCCTGCAAGATTATTGTAAACAGTGGGGTATGCAAGCAAATACATTTAAAACTAAAGCTCTCGCTTTCAAAAATGGCTGTGTATATAGCGTGCTGGAAAAATGGACATATGGGGAAGAAGTAATCCAGAGAGTTAAACGGTTTTATTTACCTTGGAATAA